>JBBPSD010000336.1:0-29077 GCA_038093415.1 Xerocomellus chrysenteron | reverse complement strand
GGAGACGGGTACAGCAATGGATATGGTCTGCACACCGGTAGGAAGGAAAGGTGCCGCCTTGGAAAAAATATCCCAATCGACGTGAACAGTCCGTAATGATTGATACGATCGTAAGGAGGATTCGAACGACCATGGCCAGCAATCCTCGATCCAGAGCTCTTCGAGGCAATCAGCTAGGAAATCTGGAAGCTCAAAGTTATTGGCTCGGAAAGGGTGACAGGTGTCGAATAATTCAAGACATTTCAACCTTGCGTTTGACCGTGGTAGAATCTGGGTTAGATCACCGTTCACGAGGACGCAGTGTTCTAATCGAAGCTTCGTGAGTTGCGACAGCTCGGGCCAAATGGAGTCAAGCCTCGAGTTTGCCTGTGAGCCTTCAAAGCGAAATCCATTGAGAGTGAGTTCTCGCAGAGCAAACTGGGCTGGTCTGGGGTTGCCGAGTATGAAATTTACGTCGGTGACGCGGATGGATTGTAGGTATGTGTGCTCGGATGGATTCGAGAAAATATCACTCTGCAACGCAGAGACATAACTTGGATTAGAATCACGTCCGCGTGCAAACAGTAGGAGATGCTCGCCTCAGCCATGGTATCGATTTCCTGGACAAAGTCACAAGCTTTAAAGATGTCGGCGGACAGCTGCAGCAGCCGAACAGGGGTAGTAGTTGACACGGCCGACTGCGATACGGGGGTATCCGGTGGTGGCTTTCTGCCGCGCGGTAAGTGCAGGACTTTGACCCATGAACCAAACGAGGGATTGAACCGAAGGGTGTGGTACAGAATTTCACACTGCTCCATTGTCTGTAGATCGATCTGCTCGTACAAAACCGCTGTAGCTGGGCCGCGCCAAGAGGTGCAAACAAGAGGGGCCGAAACGAGAGCAACGTCCAAGATGCGTGACCTGCAGGGAGAAGAGGCGAGAGTGGTGGAAGAAAACAGGTCTAATGATGGCAGACAGTGTCGAGGTATCTCGCGAAGGATCATGACAATGACCTCTGGAGGGACTTTAGCGGCGATAGCGAGCTGCGGCTCTCTGTGCATATGCTAGAGTAATTCTAGCGTAAGTAAGACAGCGAAAGATGTTCAAGGACATTACCTTGATGCGAACCCCAGACTTGGAAGGCTGCCTCGCAGATTTGAAGAACGAGGTGAGATAGCGGAGCATCATTGGTACGATTTGGATGACAACTCGAACTTGTGCGAGTATATTTAAGATAGCGTACAGTGTATCAGTGTACAAGTCCTAGAGTATTCCAGTTTTAAGAGAATAGCAATATTCGGGGACTCATCGGTGTCTCACCATTATATCAATCCTGGAAGGCTGGCGTTCTGATTTGAAGAAATAGTGGGCTAGTACTAGTGTTGCGGCCTGCCGTCGTAGTCACTTGGAAAAAAACTTCACGGTGATAAAATTGGTAAGATTCTCACATATCCAGCGCCGGGCACAACGGGCACAACGGGCACAACTTCGATCCGATCAGTCTTACATAAATCGCTTTTCACAGACTTGATCCGGCGCTGCGTGGAAATTTCGCGTACCTAATGCCAGTAGTATGTATGTAAGTACTACTATCATTTGTGGGGAGTTGCAAAACTCGGCACAACACCACACTTATCAGCCCAAGTTGGAGGATCTAAGACGAGATATGATAGATCAATCTCAATGTATTTTTTTCAAATGAAAGAATGTGTCTTCAGCTCCCGGCATATCATTAACACCTCAGGGCGAGGGATATTATATACAGTTATAAACGTCAGGGCAACACAGAACTCAAGGCCAAAAAAAACCAAAGAAATTCTAGGGGATACTCTACATTGTCACCCAACCTCCCATCATGTTTTTGAGGTGATTTCAATCGCTCCGAGGGACTACGCAACTCCCGATGCCCATTGTGCATGAAGTGTGACATTGCTGAGCGGACTCGGCGGAGTGTGTTTCGGCTGCACGGCAGCACACGGCACACGGCAGACTCCCGAAAAAACAAAGTGAAGTCCATCGACACTACACCCGCATGCCTGTAGTTGCATGCCAGCGAAGCGCGCTCGCATCTACAGAACACGAGCCCAGAAACTCAGTGATGAGCACATTCCATTCCATAGTAGGTTCTAATTCCAAGCCGAGTACATATGCATCATCTAGTACATCCCACTATCCCTACCTTACTATGCATTAGTAGTACGAGATCTGGAACCTTTGAGTGGATAGCTTCGAGGTAGTATAGTGCCATCTGAAGTACAGTTCCCTTGTGGACGAAACCTTCGATCGTTGCGATATCGCACCTGTGGCATGTCGGAGATTGATTGACAGCTGTGACATGGTGTGACACTGGCCTTCCATGCGGATGGGAAATTTTGCAACTCCCCATCGATCTCACCTGCTGCACCGGCATTGCTCTGGTAACTTCAACTTGTTTCTAGTACTTGTTTTCGTTGTATCTTGCTTGTGACACATCTCTCTATAACCCTATCCATTTTTATCTTTATATTAGTGACGGGTGTCTATGTAGTTGCAAATGGTGTTTGCATTTTGCAACTCTGGTCGAATGATAGTACTTTCAATAACTTGATTACAACGCCATCAGATCATCATGCGTCATGGGTCGCGGACGCCCGCGAAGGCTCCCAAAGGGCGGCTGAGTGTCATACTGGCAACTGTCAATGGGCCCGACACTTATTAGCAGCGACCTAATTCCCTCGAGTCCACGGTGACTCCAGTACCACTGCCAGTATGCCGAGTCTCACGCTGCTCCCTACTCCGAGTCACCACCAAGCTGCACTGCCTACCGAAGCCGATTGTACGTACTATGTGTTAGGGCTACTGACCTCACCTTTCTCGCTTATCAATTTGGCCACTAACTTTGGATCTAGTGGACTATGTAGAAGGGCGACTAAAGGCCGACTGAGCCGAGCAGCGACCTCGTTCTCTCGCGTCCACCTACGACTGCCAGATCATGTCGAGCCTCACTTTTCCCCCTGTCCCTCACTACCAAGCTGCACCGCCTACCAAAGCCAATTGTATGTACTATGTATTTGGGCTGCTGGCCACTAACTTTCATCCAGTGGACTATGTAGACCTTCCAATCATCGACCTAGCCAACTTTGAGAGTGCCGAGAACCGTGCTCTGTTGACGACCAAGGTTCGAGATGCATTGTTGACCCACGGGTTCTTCTACGTCGTCGGTCACGGATACCGCCAGTCGGAGGCAAGATCCTCCTCACCATCGTGTTACTCCGATGACTAACAGAGAAACAGACGGACAGGATATTTGATATCGCAGATGTACCCTTTACGGGTGTAGGCGATGAAGAGAAACAGGTATATGGTGGTGCCATAAAACAAACTGAATCGTATCAAGGATACAAACTTCGACGCTTCTGGGTAAGCGATTGCCCCTGGTTTGCTCTCGAGGTCACCCACCTCGATATAGCATATCGACAACGGAGTCTACGATCAGATTGAGCATTATAACAGTGAGCATGATCCATCGCTCCGGTGTTTGCTCCGGGTTTGTTTAGCAGTTTTCTAGTCGACCGCGATGTCACAAAACAGGGACATCCAGAAGCACTTCGCCCATTCCTCCCTGAGATCAAGGAGTTCTGCAAGTTTAACCACTTCAACGTCCTGCATCCGATTTTGCGGTAAGTTGAGCGTCTCATTGAGATAGTATATCTATGCTTAGCAACCGGGCCGGATCACAGATTAATCGCGCTGAGTCTCGAATTACCTGAAGACGCTTTGGTCAACATTCACAACTTCGATTCCATTAGTGAAACCACCGGTATGCTGGATCCAATAGTGCCTTGGACTATCCTAATTCTCTCACTTGCTTACCAGTGAGGTTTATGAAATAGTCGGTGATTCCCGTCTCGTGTTTTGCGGTGACCTGAGAAGTATTCCACATTCTAGTTATCCACGCTCTGCTGAAGAAGAGGCCAAGACCAACAATGTCTGGCTCAAAGGACACACTGGTGAGTCCGAGATTCGACCGCTGGTCACGACTCGGGAAGTCGCACGGAATTGACGCTGAATGAATAGACTTTGGAACTGTAACCATATTGTGGAGCCAGCCCGTGGCTGGCCTTCAGATTCTGTCGAAGGATAGTCAATGGCGGTGGGTAAAACACATCGATAACGCATTGGTGAGCATCTAGTCCGCTAGTTGGTCAGACACCTTCTGATAGCATGTTTATGCACAGGTGGTGAATGTCGGGGATGCATTGGACTTCCTTACAGGAGGGTACTACAAGGGGACCATCCACCGTGTAGTACACCCTCCTCCTGACCAGCAGCGGCACACCCGCCTAGGAGTTTTCTATTTCGTGAGGCCTGACGACGATACCAAGTTGATACCCATACGCGAGAGTCCTTTGCTACAGAGAGTTGGAATCGATCCGCACTGTGAAGATAGCGTCGCGCCGACCATGGAGCAATGGAGGAAAGGAAGGACGAGCACGTATGGACTGATTGACCTGAAACAGGGACAAGAAAAGGGAGTTGAGGAAGAAGTGATCAACGGGGTCGTTGTCAAACATTGGAGTTAATGTCAGGGTGACGAGGTTGGCGAGGATGAGAGTGTACAAGTGAGCACGTGTACGTAATATGAATTTCGACTGTTCGATGTGGCATGTATAAGGCGTCCGCACGATTCTTGACTTGTGAGACCCGAGTTTCTACACTCTTCTGGCATGACGCTGACAGTCAGACTTGGAGCGCCACCGTGACCATGCACTCCCATGGTTTTCCGAGTCAGCGCCACGAATTCCCCAGTGCTGGCATGGATTCGGCGCAGAAGGCGCCAATCGGCGTTATTGCGACAGTCTCACAATTCAACGAGTCGTCAACACCCGATCGATGTATGATCGGTCGGAAAACTGTCGAAACTCTTCGGCTGGACAAGATAGTTGTTGGTTCTCGCCCCGTCCTGGGCTCAATAAGATGTTGATTTTCAAGGACGATGATACCGACGATCAACTTGTGGACTGAAGAACCTCAAGTACTAGTATGTGATGATGCTCGCGGACATCCGAAGAGGCCCGCAGAGGGCGACTAAAGACCGACTGAGCCCGGCACAGGTTATTACTTGCAGCGACCTCGTTCCTCGCGTCCACCTACGACTGCCACTATGCCGAGTCTCACTTTACCCTTTGCCCCTCACTACCAAGCTGCACCGCCTACCAAAGCCGATTGTGCGTACTATGTGTTAGGGTTACTAGTAACTACTGATCCCACCTTTCTCGCTTATCAAATTGGCCACTAACTTGGACCCAGTGGACTATGTAGACCTTCCGATCGTCGACCTAGCCACGTTCGAGAGTGCGGAGAACCGTGCTCTGTTGGCGACCCAGGTTCGAGATGCGCTGTTGACCCACGGGTTCTTCTACGTCGTCGGTCACGGATACCGCCAGTCGGAGGCAAGATCCTCTTCAGGAGTCCTCGCCATCATGTTACTCCGATGACTAACACCGAAACAGACGGACAGGATGTTTGATATCGCGGATACACCCTTTACGGGCGTAGGTGATGAAGAGAAACAGGCATATGCTAGTACCCCAAAACAAACCGGATCGTACCAAGGATACAAACTTCGACGCTACTGGGTAAGCCATTTTCTTTGGTCCGCTCTCGAGGTTACCCACCTCGATATAGCATATCGAAAATGGAGTCTACGATCAGATTGAATTTTACAACAGTGAGCATGATTCGTTTTGGCGTCTGCTCCATGTTTGTTTAGCAGTTTTTTTAGTCCACCGCGATGTCACTAAACGGGGACATCCAGAGGCTCTTCGCCCGTTCCTCCCTGAGATCAGGGAGTTCAGCAAGTTTAACCACTTCAACGTCCTACAGCCAATTTTGCGGTAAGTTGAGCGTCTCATTGAGATGGTGTATGGTTAGCAGCCGGACCGGATCACAGATTGATCGCGTCGAGTCTCGAACTACCAGAAGACGCTTTGGTCAAAATTCACAACTACGATACCATTAGTGAAACCTCCGGTTTGGGTATGCTGGATCCTATAGTACCTCGGACTATCCTAATTCTCTCACTTGCTTACCAGTGAGGTTTATGAAATAGTCGGTGATTCCCGTCTCGTGTTGTGCGCGTGAACTGAGAAGTATTCCACATTTCAGTTATCCGCGCCCCGCTGAAGAAGAGGCCAAGACCAACAATGTCTGGCTTAAAGGCCACACCGGTGAGTCCGAGATTCGACATATGGTTACAACTCGGGAAGTCGCACGGAATTGACGTTGGATGGATAGACTTTGGGAGTGTAACCATATTGTGGAGCCAGCCCGTAGCTGCCCTTCAGATTCTGTCCAAGGATGGTCGATGGCGGTGGGTGAAACACATCGACAATGCGCTGGTGAGCATCCAGTCCGCCAAGTCGATCAGGCACCTTCTGATAGCATGTTTATGCACAGGTGGTGAATGCTGGGGACGCATTGGACTTCCTCACGGGAGGGTACTACAAGGGGACCATCCACCGCGTAGTTCAGCCTCCTCCCGACCAGCAGCAGTGCACCCGCCTAGGAGTCTTCTATTTCGTGGGGCCGGACGGCGATACCAAGTTGATACCCATGCGCGAGAGTCCTTTGCTACAGAGAGTTGGAATCGATCCGCGCTGTGAAGATAGCATCGCGCCGACCATGGAGCAATGGAGGAAAGGAAGGACCACCACGTATGGACAAAGTGACCTGAAACAGGGACAAGAAAAGGGAGTTGAGGAAGAAGTGATCAACGGCGTCGTTGTCAAACATTGGAATTGATGTCAGGGTACCAGAGTTTGCGAGGATCAGAGTCTACAAGTAAACTGGCCACTGGCGGTACGTGTACGTATGAAGTTCGACTGTTCGATGCATTTGTAAGAATAGAAAATGTACATGTAACGTTCGCGGTAAATGTGCTAGTGACGATTTGTGTAAAGATAAAACGCAGTCAATGAACGGACTGGAATTCTATTCGACGATGTCTCGATTGAAAGGGGTGAACAGACTTACTTTTCATAGCATGCTCGTTAAATATTGGAATTAAGATCAGTACAACAGGGTTCCGCGAATCAAAATCTACAGGAAAGCAGTACATGTGTACATAAAGACCGACTTGTTCGTACAGACATGTAGGATATGAATATGCACCTGCACACAGAGAGAAGTCAACGAGTGAAAGGTAGACGTTCGTCTAAAGTGTTTAATGGAAGCATAAGAGAACGTAATGGACACCAGACATGAAGATCAAGCCTTCTTGCCTATGTGTACATTTCCCTGTAGCGGCAGCCCCTTCAGTTGGAACCCGACTTCATCTCCGTTCCCATCATGGAAAGGTAGACCAATAATGTCAACTCCCACATCGACAGTGCCCTGCAGACCTGCTGTCGCGCCGTCTGAGCCAAAGAGTATCTAGATAAACCCATAAATGAATGCGTGACAAAAAGAGCGCACGGTACTAGTAACATACCTTGGCCACAAAATCGCTGAACTCTATTTCCCTCCCCGGTAGGACCTCAATAGGTACGTCGACAATCAAGGCTGACACCGAGAAAATAGATCCCTCTTCGTCCGTGCCAATATAAACACTCGTTGCATCTAGCCAGTCGTCGGGTAGTATGTGACCAAACGCACGGGGGGGAAGAGGATGCGGGAGACGACTCGGAACATTTCCGAGAACATCCAGAGAGGGAAGGAATTCGTCTATATCTCCATCAAACACCAGAATATCAGGCATTATTTGCTTTACGTCCATCTGGAAGTTCATGCCTTTCGGGAGCACGATCAAAGCAAACACCTCTCCGCTCGCTAAAATTTCGGTTCCATATGGTTTGACTTTCATATTACGAATTGTCACGTCGCGCAAAACCTTGGGCTTTGTGGCTGGCGAGGGAAATTCGGTGTCGATGACGAGAGATGGAAATAACGGGGAACTAATGGATATCGGGTTGCGTTGGAGAGACAGATAACGAGAGGCGAATGTCGAAACGGCCTCGATAGCGGTAGATGGCAGCGGAAGGACCCTGCCCGAGATAAAGAGCGTCACGTTAGGATGTGTGAGTGAGAATGGTTCGGTTTCAGCGGAAGCGATAGGGATATAGGTATCTTGATTCCCAGTTGGGAGTGACACGACAAAGGGCAATGTAGGGACAGTCATCTCAAAGTCAGGTGGTGCAGGATCGATGACAGAAGCACGAGCGTTCAGCTGGATTTCCTTGTCCGTTGAAGAGATATCGAATGACTCGACCGAAACAAGCTCTGAGAATGATGGCAAGGGGCTATCCTCGCCTGGCTCTGGTAAACCTGGAATAGGAGGGACTGGGAAATTGTGTTTAGATTGCAAACAAAGAAGACACAGAATCTCTCACTAGGCAGCGATAGTCGTGTTTCGACGTTATAGAAATTACCAGTGAGAATACTACGCCATCCTTTGCCATTGGGACTGCCACCCCATACCGCAACTTCGGGAACAGACGCCCGGAGAGATGCAGCCCCATGACGCCATGAATCTTCCACAAATCGAGCAAGGTCCGAGGAGTTATCCGTTGGGCGTACGAAAACAGGTACGGATACCGGTGTCAGCCACGATGAATCATCTGGTGGATTACTGGTGATGGGCAAATGCACTGGCTGTGGCGAGACAGTTGCGAGAAAAGCTCGGTCCGAATACACATAGACAGTGGCGACGTTGGCTGACACGGTCCCGAGGATGCGAATGCCTAGACGGCCAACAGATTTCCACAAGTCGCTCAGCGTTCCTTCGTTGTCGGCGGTGTTTACGTTTATGATTGACCCGGCGTCAACGCCCACTCTGGCGTCTAGCCTTATCCAAAGCCCCCCGTCTGTGGCATTGATGACATCTACTTTGTCTGGGCCTTGAAAGACCAGACCTTTCGCGAGTACGTCATCTGGTGAGAGATAAAGAAGCCGAGTTGCATAGGAGTATGTTAGGAGCGCCAGTGCTAGGAAGACGAACAAGCAGAGGGTGAATGTGAAAAAGAAGACAAGTATCAGCCTCTTCCAGAGTCGGCGCCGCGGTACGGAGCTGTTCTCAAGGTGGAGTTCATCTTCGTCCCCGCTAACTTGGCTGGACCCAGCTTCGAGAAGTGGCGTAGTTTCCGTAGCTTCGCGCGGCTCAGCTTTTCCCTTTCCCTTCGTATAACGTTGTCGATCCTCGAGTACCGCTGCCATGGGGGAGTAGTGAGGAGAAAAGGTGTCACCAAAAGCCAAGCCTAGCCTGTCAATGAGTGTGAGCGCTGTGCCATCGAACGTGGTAACCTGCCCGCATTCACCCAATTCGGGTTGTCCCCTAACTCGACAAAGTGACATGCAAACGCACGTGTCAACTAATCTAGCTCGCTAGTCGAAAACATACAGGTGGGCACCACTACGTTGTTATTGAGCCGATTCTTTTTCACAACGAAGACAGCGGCAAGTGAAGAACCAACTCTCTGCAAGTTCTCGCCTTCTTTGGTCCACCGGCGAATCCGTATCAATGTAACTGATGCACAACTCCTCCCCAGCGCGAACTCTCCGAGTAACCTCGAAATGCAGAGCTCTTCCCTCGCGTTTCTTCCGAACGTTTGGCGTACAACCTATAATAATCGCTGTCACTCTATTCCCATTGCACTGCAACGGACGCACTGTGATTAAAATAACTCGCGCTGATCCATATTCCCCATCCCATCATCTCGTCTCTCCGGTCACCATCCCATATCCCGAAAGCATTCCCAGTGTCGCGAGCGAGCACCTCGCGAACAGTAGATATGTATTTCCGAAGGTGTTTCGGAAGTGCATTCGAAAGGAAGACGTAGATACGCAGGTAAGCAGTGAGCATGTACGGTCGCGTCTGGATATTGCAAAGCTCGTTCGTCTGAAGATTGAGGAATTGCGGCCAGCAATCAGATCGGTTCCGCGTCGCTTGCGACGTCGGATCGGATGGGGAAAGGCGCTGATCGCAGTATTGATGCACAATAGCAGCCGCGAGCGAACGTGCGATCTCGAGTTCCATATCCTCTAAATGGAGAGTCGAGTAATAAATGGAAAGGTGCGCCTTGGAAGCAATGAGCGCCTCTGCGCTCTCCCACGCGGCATCGATAACTCCTTGGGTGATTGACCTGTCTCCAGGCTCGAAGGAGGGAAACATGGCTTTGACCCTGACTTCCTCCTCCAATGATTTGAATCGCTTCCGAGTCGCAGCTTGACCCTTGCTCAAGAGAGCATCCACCTCCATCAACAAGGGAGATACCTCCTCCCGTTCCCAGTTATCTTTGCAGACATCGCTACAGAACCAAGCGGTCGTTGCACCCGCTCGACTCCACTTGATGCTCCAGGTGCGAGAAGATCCGACGGTAGATGGCGCATGATCGCTCGCAGAATATGCGAAACATTGGGCGCAAACTTCCTTTCGGTAGACCTTGTAGATAACGTAGGGGAAAGGCGATTCGCATGAATGTATCCGCATCCCGGGCGCGACATCGGAGGTCACGAATAAGGAGCGTCCTCCATGAGTCGTAGTTTGAAGCTCGAAATACGAGGATCCATCCGATACCGAGGGCTCCAGGCTGTTGGCTGAAGGAGAAGACATGTCAGTACGGTGTCCGACTCATCGGCGACATTACTGAGATGGACCGGCCGGCCCGCCAACTGGCATTCAGAAGATGGGCCTGAAGTGAATCGATCTCCTTGGTATTCTGCCATGTCAATAGCGACTACAAAGCAATACAAGTAATCAAACAAAAGCGACAAGATAGAAAATCGATACGAGCACGTGCCATCACTGCTAGCACTCATCGCCCATTACTACATCTTGTGAACCCTCCGCTCCGTCCTCCGCAGGCACTTGCTCTGGACCTTCCGACACAACTTCCATCTCCTCTACCAGTTCCGGTAACTCGAAATCGATCAACATATCCCTTAGATCAAACCTGCCAATCTTCTCTGCCCATTTCACCACTTTGTCCTTCTCTTCAACTTCAGCAAGGTCACGGCGCCGAAGCAAGTAGCGCTTGAGCATCCACGGGGGACCAAACCGAACAAGGATACCGAGAGCGAGCTCCTTCTCCTCGACGATCCATTGATAAGGCGTATCCTCTGTGCGGTCATGCAGCGCTTGGAGAACCTCACTGAACTTGTCCGATTTCTCGGGAATATGGTTCTGTAAAAGGACCAACAAGTCGATGGCATCATCGTCCTCTTGGGTGTAGTAGCGAAGATGTTCGAACCCGCCCTCGAAGACGTACGTCAACATGGGACAGCGGTCAACGATGAAGTAGCGTCTGGAAATATCAAACATGAACGCTTGCGTGTAGGACTTGGCGATTGCCTTTTCGATGTCGTCCGTCATGATGTATGTGATCGAGCGCAAGGCGAGGTCCCTGTGTATAGCATGCGCATCGAAAAAGTACCTCGAGAATTTCTCGTCCTCGGGGGGCGGTTGGGTAAGGAAAGTCTATAAGACAGATACATGAGATCGCATCTCGTGAGATCTAATCAGTTCCCTTACCCGCACAGTTGGATGACCGAGGCCTAGCCTTGCTGTGCGGTCATCGATCTTTACGAGATTTCCGCAGAGCATCAACATATCCTCTGGGGTCACAACAGTGAAGTCATCATTCAAACGGAGCGGTGGGGTATGTCCTAGTTCAATCTGGACGGCCTCGATGATTTGAGAAAGTGACAATGGGCGAAGTGCACCGCCTAGCCATCGCACTGCCATCGAGACAATCAGTTGGACGTCTTCACTTCTTTCGTTGACCCTGCGGAGGAGGTTGTAGTGGATAGTCTCGAGATCCGTCGGAGGTTGGCTAATCATGGTGTTTACCTGCGCAACGGACCGACAGACTTCCAGAGAATCAACAACGCATTGAGCATGCCAGAAGCTAATGAACGTGGTGAGCAGTTCGCAGGTGCTTCTCGTAAGAGAAGTCTCACGATCCTTCAGCGCATTTAGTCACGGCATCTAGCACTTCGATCTTTTTATGTTCCGGAATTGCATGGAGCCTAGAATGATCCATCATCCGCTTCATCAACCACTCACGCATGTCTGCATTCGTATGCCCTATATAATCCTCCAGGTTGATGGTTGGTCGACCTCGATATTTGGTGAGGATGTCTGGATCCGGCCTGCTCGCGACCAAAACTCGAACATTCGTCTCCTGCATGGCCCTCTCAAGAAAATCCATTACCACTGGAACGTCATCACATTCGTTGAGACCGTCAACGAAGATGGCTTTCTTCGTATGTGATCGCATAGCATGTAATACGAGATCTTGGAAGGTCTCTAAATCACCGGGTGGGGGAAGACCATCCAGGTGTCGCTGGGCAAGATCAGGGAAGGTTACTGCGAGGTCTGGCTCCGGGACTTGCAGGAACTGGACGAAGAGGGACTTGAGGAAGGTGGAGGTCTTCAAGGAACGAGTGTCGCGGAAATCGAAGAAGTAAAACGCGGGAAAGAATTCTGGGAGAATATATGGTGGTTCGTCATATTCTCGTTTATACCCATCCCGCTTCTCTTGTTCCTCGATCTTCTCCCATAGTTCCTTGAATATCTGATCGACTATCGCGGCACTGCAAAACATTAGATTGGTCGCAAGGAGAATCTCGATAGACCTACAGAACGACAGACTTGCCAGAAGCAGCTGCGTCATGGTGAGAGACTGGGTTGTGTCCGGTGAAGAACATAACATACGTTTACCACGGATCCAAAGGAACCCCTCTGTGGCCGACCACCACTCATGGTAGCTCCTGCAAACATCCGGGTTGAAAATCCATTTGCACGTTCCTTCGTGCTTTTCCCGCGACATGAACTCTTGCCTGTCAGTTGTATCGATGAAACCTAGCCATTCGATGATGTCCAAAGCCAGTTGAACTGAATCAACACATTCATCAGATCGGCACTACAAGTAACAACGAGACCAACTTTTGGGATCCAACTTTCTGTGCCTGGAATATGACGCATGTGACAGGGTTTAGAATGCCGTGTAAGAGGAACTTACGATCTGTAAAAGTCGTCGTACAGTGCGTCTGCGGTTGCTTGCTTGTACACTTGAATGAGGCGAATCTCCTCGTTCAACATCTCCAACGAAAGTGGGAACGGACCCCTCCTCCTCATCGGTGTGGCAACTTTCTTATGATCCTCAATCGCTTTTGACATGATATTGTATGCGTTCTCCATGTGTGAAGCGAACTGCTCAAGGGGTCCTTCCGGGACCCATAGGCTCTCTATCTTCTTGCGACGTTCTAGGTAACCCTCAGCTTTGCGCTCGTCGCTGGTATCGAGAAGAATCTTGGTGCTGTTCGCGGCACCACCCACGGTGATGTATTCGTCTAGTAGTCTTCTTCGAGGACCCTCCGACTCGCTATCTGAAGCCAGGAATTGATAGAAGCAGATAATGGTCCTTGACAGCAATGACGAAAACTGATCGATCTTTGCCCGAACGTCGAACTCGGGCGCAGGAGATGTCGGTCGAGAATCTGAATCCATGGTAGATTGAAGTTGATGTAGAGGGACTTTGGGAGTAATGAATGCTGGCGCTCCACAGCAACTTTATAAGTAGAATGGGCGCCTGCAAAGTTGCAGTGCGGCTTCTTTCATCCTGTGTAGACGCGACATTGGTGCCGGTATACTGTGACTAGCATTGCAGTCCAGTTCAAGTTCAGCAGCCTGAGTGGAACACGTTAAAGGACACCAGCAAAGAACGTTACGGTGCCAAGTTTGTGCTCGCTTGCGGGTCGTTTCAACTCTTTTACTTGAACCATTTGGTGCACGAATCCCATCCTCTCTCGTGGTGATTCTGATTCATGAGAGATCACTCCCTCAAACACAGTGCATATTACCAGGTCCGTATTCATCACAAGCGAACGTCTGAACATTTTTAGGGCAAGTTGTAATTATTATACCACGAGTCTCAGTCTAGCACTACTTCGCCACTACCTGAATCCATCCTTGCGTCGCTCTTGCAAGTTGCAGATTGCCAATCAAGCTACCGTTGCAGAGTATTCATACGGCACTGCATCAAGGATGCGGAATATCCCCCATGCGTCCGAACCTCCTGGACGAACGACATTGATCTTTGGTGTCGCCAAATTTGCACAAGGCACACTGGAGACCTTCATTACATCTATGATATGGAGAGGGCAGTCCCCCGTTGCTCGTTGCGGCGTGCAAGCACAGAATACCCAAGGACGGGCTCTCTTGTTAGCCCTGACAGAAGATACCGCCCTAACCCGGACCGTGTTCCGTTCAAGTGCCACGTTCACCAGTTTCCACTACATTCACCTCATTCACTCCACTGACGAGTCGCTAAACTCCAGTTTTCAGCCGAGACAGGATGATGTAGTTCCCTGTAGTTCCTCTTAGTACGTCATTCGCACGATTCTGGAGCGATCCTCGAGGACACGGATAGCAGTGCCAGGGAAGATCGTCTGGTCCACTATACCTGTCCCTAGGACCTGCCCTTGAAGCGCAGCAATTGCTACCCCCAGGACCTTGATGTGTTGTTCTGGAACGCATCGCGTTTCCGATCAAACTATCGATCGATCGGCGACTCGGTTCCAATTGCACGCCTGTCCCACTTCACAATTTTCCCTGACTGATGCTGGTACAAGTCAAACTAGATAGGTCCTTGGCAATGGTGGACAGCAACATCGAAACAGGGACTGAAGCGTCAAGACCCCGCGACGACAAAGACTCAAAATCTTACCTTTCCCTTTTTATTTACATGGTATAACAGCACAGAAATCGCCCCCGGATCTCTTTTTCTAATTTCGCGTCTTCGATCAAGTTCCCAGATGGCTTTGCGGGCTCGGAGGTTCGGGAAGCAATGACGTTAGAAATTAACTTTTCAGTCGATGTGTCATCTGTCTGTCAATGTATTATGTACTGTGTGTCGACAGAAGGTTCAAGTTCTGCCAGTGGAAGCCACCGAGTTGCCTTGATACATATTGAAATAATGACACTTACGTCATAATTTCAACAAAGCACAAAGCAGAGGTCGCAATGGGAAGATAGTCCTGTGCCTATCACGCAGTGATCAGATAGAGAACAGGTTTCGTTGCTGATGCGATAACAGATACATCTTTCTGTAGCTATTAACTCGAGGTAGAGTAAAGGGTATTCAGAGACAGAAACAATCATACAATCATAGGTGATCTGTAGAAGACCAAAAGGGGTGTTAAAGGATACAGGGTTCCGAAGCCATTGTTGGATGAGTGTAGTAATGGTGCAGATGAGAAAGAGATGATGGTGAGAAATTCCTCGAGAAATATGACGGGGAGATTTTGATGGATGAGTCCATTTTAGTAAGATTGAGGGGTTCGTCGCGCCAGCGCGTCACATTTTAGTGTGCACCAGCACCGAGATTCATCGCACCTAGCACGATTTCCCATGCGAGATCGAGACAATCCCAGAGTTCGGGATCGTGTATCCCAAGAGCGACCGCGTTACGCCAGACGGCGGCAATGTTCTGGGCAACGTTGGTGAGCGCGGCCATTCCGGGTGCAGAAGAGAGGAGGTTTGCCGAAAGCCTGTGTAATGCAGGGCCGGAAGAAAGCGTGCCCCTTACAGCTTGAGATGATGTGAGGGTCGAGAGGAAGGTGGAGGGAATTGCCGGGACAAGGGTGGAAAGCAGTTGAGCAACGGAGTGCGAATACAAAAACGTGTGCAGTGGGGCAAATGCGACAGGTGAGGGCACCGAGAGCGGAAGGATGGGGAGGGTGACGCTGACTGTGGCATTTGGATGTCCAGACGCAGTAGAAGGGGGTAAACGAGGAAGGGACGCGCATTGGGAGGCGAGGACGACCGCGTGGGTGGGGACGAGGAGTGCAGAAGAGTCCTGAGAGGATGATCTGGAGAGAGCTAGGACATGCGTTGGGAAGGATGCTGTATGAGATGTTGCACGGAGCGGAATGGTGAGGGATCGCGTTTGCTGCAGCTGCGACCGCGGCATAGAAGACGGCAGATGGGATGGCGAGAGCGCCGATATGCCACCCAGCATCCTACGGAATAGTAAGCAACGAGAGCCATGTAGCGAGATAGAGTACCCACTGGTTGGCTTGAACGCGCAACCCACGGCGAACATACTCGATAGCAACGCCGACCAGTTCTGGGGCGACTGCTGCAATGTTCTGGGCAGGTATGTCGGCGTAGGGCGGACGCTGAAGAGTGCGGGGGAGTTGAACGTTGGTGGGGTAGGATTGCTGAGCGGTGTACATAGCGGATGCAGGAGCCGCGTCTTCAGAGTCCCAGATGGCTTTTGTCTGAATGGGGTGGGCAGGGCGAAGCTGGAACATTATGAGAACTTATGGATTGAGGAGTATCAGGAGTGTTCTAGACAAAGGTTGCTGAGTTGAAGCAGGCTGTGAGTCTGAGACGTTACCGAGGACGGTGAAAGTTCTTATACTCATCAAAGCGCCATTTGTAGCACAAAGATATATGTTAAAGACATGGCCTGCCTTCTTGCGCTTTTGGTCAATCGTTTGTTGGTAACCATTTAGGCAACTCCCCCGCCTCGCGTTGTTAAAATAAACTCTAATCCAACCCATGCACATGTCGATGAATGCCTGATAGCCTTAGTAGTCATCACAACGTCCCTGGGCCTTGTTCTGCCTTTAGCTACCTTCGAGACTCCCCATCGATTTTTTTTTTTGCGCTAGACAAGGTTGTCCAACGCACACAATGACACAAATGTTCCCGATGCGGCACGAGGCCCGCTTACTACTGGTCGTGTCTGATACGACTGATACGCGTATCCGAGTCTTGTCAGAAGCCCCTTCGGAATGGAATGCCTTGTTGATCTACGCCATATGTAGCCGAGCTCCGGATGGTGCTGCCGAAGTGGTACCGTGACTGTTGCCAATATCTTGACATACCATACCGCCTTCTGCCGCGTGTCTTCGCGGGCACCATCTTGTGGCAATGGCTAGGTACATAATACTAATAGGTTCCCTTCGAGGTGGTGGCACTGCATTTAGTTCAGTTAAAGTTAACTCAAGGTTTATGTGGTCCTCAAACGCAAGTTGAGAGGCTAGTAGGGTTGACCGCTCCCGATTGAACCCGTTCCCCGACGGAGGCCCGTGTCTCTTATCGATATCGTATCAATGGCTATCTGTTGCATCCACAGGGCAGACAGGGACTCGCTAGATCGCACCGAAGCACTCCGCAAAGAACGGCTGTGTAGAAACGTGCACCATCCATGGACTCCCTGCCATGCTGTATGGTCCGAGATCATGAAGGCGACACTCTCGGGCACGTGTTCACTCTCCCTTGCTGTACTCCGCCCCCACCACCCCTCGTGTCCACAAAACGCCCACAGAGGCTCACCTGTCCCTGAGTGTGCGTTGTCACCACCCCGATATTGATGTTTTCCTGCAGGCAGACTTGTGGACGTCACATTATGAACGCCACGATCGTAAACTTTGCCAGTGCGGCCACGCATACTAGGCACGCCCTCCGGATCTTCCATCTCGTGTTCGCTCGTCGGCAACTTGACATCGTGTATTGGATTTGTGCCATTTCGAGCCTGAGTTCTATACATATCGGGTGCCAGCAAGAGGGTTCGCGAGACGTCTGCTAGATTACTTCATCGCGTCCGGGTTCAATGGGTCATGGGAGGTCATGGGCTGTCATGGGCACCCTCAGCCGCATTCGCAAGATGTTGAAAGCTAGTTAAAGTTCGCCGCGGCTTCCAATAGACGTAAGTTCTCTGGTCTGCAAAGCTCCGTTATCTCTCGGCGTGCTCGTCGTGTGTACGGCCCTGATAGACCTGACATCTGAAGGCGTGTTCAACCCATCAGGTGGTTCGTTTTTGCTGGCTCGTCGTGGCTAATAGCTCACAAAAACGGCTCAACTGACTTGTTTAGGAGCCCATAAATCCAAGTCTGGGAGCAACTTGGTACGGGCCCAGTTTTCGAAATTTGAGTACTGTTGTTTACATTATGATGGGTGTACCGATGGAGTCGAGCGGGACGCCGTTGTACGTTTCGGCCACGATGTTGAACCGACCCGGCCAGCCGGGTACGCAGATGATGATCGCGATAAATCTAGGGTCCATACCATAGCTTACTCGGAAGGTTTCCGTGGAGCGTTTGGGTCATTTCCGCGAGTCCGACAAGATCGCGACGTACCTGAGATGTGGTGGGGATCATTGCATATTTTCGCCATGAGTGTGGAGCACTCGTTCGCTAAGATCAATCTGAGGGCGTACCGGTCTTGCTCCGTGTTATCACGTGGGCATACAGGCTCATACTTGCGAACCCTCCACGAGATATCACGGTGACCAGCCTACGACAAAGAAAAATATGTCAATGGCAACGCGAGACAAGCAAGATCTACAAGCGTCATGAGATAGAAGGTTTTTGACTTGGCAGCCGAGCAAGGGATCACAGCGTGCTCCCATAATCGCAGTCTCCTTATCGACAATGTCAAACCTCACATACTGGATGGCCTTGAGGTGGTTGAGTTCGATACGTAGATGAGTCACCAGACCAACACCGTGGCTGGGTCTGTGCGTTACTCAGGGGTGTCTCTCTCATCTATCTTCCTGTTCGTCCGCGTACACACAGTAAGAGGCTCCACGTGTGCGGGCGGCGTTGGTTCCGGGGTAAGTGCGCGAATAGGGGTTCGAGAAAGATACCAGGCCGCTGTCTTCGTGTCCCCGCTCCACTCAGAAATGCGACACGCTGGAGAACATGGAATGGAGGCGATAGGACAGAGCGAGAGATAAAGCCATGTAACCCTTGTCAAGCTGGCAGAGGAACGCGTCCCGATGGTACAGAAGAGAACAAGGAGCGTGACTTTATGGTGTGACGCACAACACGTGATACCGAAGCAAAGGCCGAAAGCGCCGAACCTTCGTCCGATGTTCGTTACGACCACCGAAGGAGGACGGTCGTCTCTTACATACGACTCCGTTAACTCTATCAAGAAATTCGACGAAATGATATGTATCGGATGAAGATGTCCCTCCGCACATTCATCGAATTTTTAATATCACAAATGGTCATTGGTCCCAAATACTGACACCTCCTGCCAAGGTACTATAGTATGTCCTGGTGGACGGTTCTGATGACGTATACGCCCCAGGTTGACACGGATGCTGGTGAGGGTCCTGCACAGGCTGCAACAGGCACATAAAATTCTCCTTGAAGGAACGTCCCTTGACCTCTGCAATGTCAAAGGGGCAGAACCCTCTAGGATGAACCTGGACCGTAGGGAAGTGTACCCATTTGACGTGGTGCCAACGCTGGCTCCTTCGCGAATGCAAGAAACGGCCCGGGATCAATACTGCACGGTACCAGCAACCATCGCTTGGCCTTACACTAAGCAAGACATCGGAAGGGAATGTTAAAGCGTGTGAAAACACAAAATTGACGAGCTAGTCTGGTGACCAGACCGTCTGTGAGATGAACCGTCGATAGACGGCTTTGCCTCCTTGGTACGGATCTGGTCACCCGATTATCTTCGAGCGGACAGTGAGGACCAAAAGAGATGGATCCGCATCGGTCTCACCAAAATGGAAAGGCTTGTCGATGGTCACCTCTCTGCGAGATTGGTCCGGATTAACCCATTGTGCTCCCCGTTGCCGAGGAGCCCTACACGTCTATTGCTTATTATCCAACGACAAATTCGGACCGCAAATATCCCGCACGACCGGGGGGGCTGGAGTGAATTCGCGTTTGGGATCATTAGGTTTGATACGTGCCCCCCCGAAACGGCCAGTAACCCATCCCTCGTATCCTGTTGTGCAGACACTATCTAGTCGACGATGATGAATACACGGGTTGGGAAAGGTGTGAAACAAAGGAGGCTATCTTCTTCCGTCTCAAGAGACAATTTCCTGAGATGGCAGCGAAGGATTGGACTACAGTCGTCATCTCGCGAAGGGAGGTGGGATGAGAACACTAATTGTAGTGCCAGTAGACCTATGTATGTATTATGCTTTGACACCAACATTTTAACTTGAAGTGAGTCCAAGATACTAGCAGGTCATCTGGTACACCATCAATGTATTCCATGTTGACTCAACACTAGTCTCCACTAGACAATCGCTTCCCCTTGGGAAGTTATCTCACAAGAGGTTGAACGGATGGCGAAACTCCAGCCCGGGACTCGGCGGAAGAGTGCAGATACGACTCGCAAACAGTTATGTGGCATTTTGAAGGTATAGAGGGAGTACACACGCAAGATATCTCAGAGGATGGCGCCAGACGGGGTATAGGTCCGGCCTCGGCGTTTGTGAAGGCGACCGTGTTAACATTGGCAAATGGAATCATACTATTGCCCTGCATGTAATCTTCGACGATCCACTCCGCGTTCTGACCGCAAAGATGAGCGTTGGAAGTTAAACCCTTGGATACCGTCCGGCCATTGGTCACATTTTCGATCGTGGCATTGCCGGAAGTCGTGGGGGAAGCGGTGACAGTGAGTTTGATGACATCTCCAGCGGAGATGGTAATGCCTGAGAAATCGTAGGTAGGAGCGGGGTACCACTCGTACCAGGCTGTTCGTGAAAGGAACGGTGAAACAAGCGGCGAATGCGTAGTCAAGTGTCTCCTTACCATCATATTTGGGTTGACCGCTTTCGACGGTGAAGTCGACACCTGTCTGGAGGATAGCACTTGTACAAATGTCATCATCGATGCCAAACCAGGCGGAGGCGGAAGCACCGGTCGAATCCGATGGGGTGGGGACGGTGAAGGTCCCGGTGACAGTGGTGAAAGTTCCCTGTTAAATAAAACGAGACAAGGATGAGATCGATGGCGGTCGCAGAATAGCCTGTGGAAAATGTTACTCACATCACCCTCGGCCCAGACAGCACCAGCCCAATTTTTGCTGTATGCTGTGTTGAAAACACTGCCAGCAGCCTGCTGAATGTGACTATTGAGCTGGGACTGACGGCCCTCACGACGGCGCGCAATGCGAGCACCTAACGCAGAGGGAACTGCCAGAACAGCAGGGACGAGCAATAAGCTACTGAAAAGGGGATGTTGAACAGCATGGTGAATGTAAGAGAGTGCTAGATCGTCAAAACAATGAAGGCCTGGCATGGAGAGACCACATCCATGAGCCTTTATACATTCTGCATACCGCGCAATGTCCGTTTAGAGGACTCGGATAGCATGGTGTATACAATGTTCACCTTGCAACTTGAACGCCCAACGGCGCGGTCTTCCTGTGCTTCGATCAATCACGATAGCTGATTTTGAGGCCTCGCTTTCATGCGAATGGTGGTGGATCGTCCACAGCATGGGGGCCAATAACACAGGCCAGAGGATGTCAATAGACGTGGCCTCACTGGCATGCTGATGATCATGTTTGACCTGGGCAATAACAACAAAAATGAATCATCAAATAAAAACGATGTACCAGCCACCTTTTTATTTAGAATCGAAGGTATCAAAACAGACCTGGCCGGTGTCATATGTATGTACCACATCGAAGTAGGTCTAGTTGGTTGCTGCACGATACTAAAACCATTGCTAAAAGAAGACAAAGACAAACGGACGTATCCATTACATTCTGCTTACCGCGCGATTTTCGTATACAGAGAAAGCATGGCGAATACACTGTTCACCTTGGAACTTGAACGCCCAAATCCTGTGCTAATGTAGCTCGGTGGGTCCGACTCCGATCAAGTTGCTGTAAAGGACAACAACTCTCACAGGTCCAGAGCTCGGATAAATGAAATACTTGGCGGGATCAGTAGCAACCTGAGATTGCTGGAGGAGCACTTAGACTTGGATCAGGTGTTTTATTTTTATTTTACTTACTTAAAAAAACCGAAACACCTGCTACCCCAAATCCCACAAACACACAAAAATAAAACATATCTCTTCTGAGTACTAATGCTTGCAGGACAGGGAGCGACCAGAGAGTCCAGAGAGTCCAGAAAGACTCAAATGAAATAACGCTTTCCACAACTTGCGCCGCATCGGAAGAGAATGTTGGCATTAAGATAACCGCATATCTAGAGACGAATAACACTAGTCCTGGCACGGGAAAAGAAGGGAAACAATGTACAACACGGAGCGTTTTGGAGGTATAATAATAAGGGAGTACGAAAGGAAGCCTCGCAGGGCCCAATAATTTAAGGTACTAAATCCTATAAATGACCCAGGCCAATCCCCCAAGTTACACGTGCTTGATGGTGACGGAAGATCCACTAGTCGAGGTAGAGGTCAGTACGGTGTTGTTCTGCTCAATGTCAATGAGAGTGGCGCCAGACGGGGTATAGGTCCCGGCCTGAGCGTTTGTAAAGGTGACCGAGCCAAAGTCGGCAAATAGGACAAGGCTAGTGCCCTGTATGTAATCTTCGACGATCCACTCCGCATTCTGACCGCAAAGAGGAGCGTTGGAAGTCAGACCCTTGGACACAACCTCGCCGCCGGTCACATTTTCGATCGTGACATTGCCGGAAGTGGCGGAAGACGTGGTGACAGTGAGTGTGATGACGTCTCCAGCAGAGATGGTAATGCCTAAGAAATAGCCGGCAGGAGCGGGGTACCACTCGTACCAGGCTGTTCGTGAAAGGAACGGTGAGACAAGCGGCGAATACGTAGTGCTCAAGCTTCTCCCTACCATAATATCTGGGTTGGCCGCTTTCGACGGTGAAGTCGACACCGGTCTGGAGGATAGCGCTTGCACAAGTGTCACCGTCGATGCCAACCCAGGCGGCGGCAGAAGCCCCGGCCGAACCAGATGGGGTGGGGACGGTGAAGGTCCCGGTGACAGATGTAAAAGTTCCCTGTTATATAAACGCGAGATCTATGGCGGTTGCAGAATAGCCCATGGAAGACGCTACGCACATTACCCTCGGCCCAGACAGCACCAGCCCAATTTTCGCTGTATTGTGTGTTGGAAACAACGCCAGCAGTCTGCTCAATACGACTGTTGAGCTGGGACTGACGGCCCTCGCGACGGCGCGCAATGCGAGCACCTAACGCAGAGGGAACTGCCAGAACAGCAGGGACGAGCAGTAAGCTACTGAAAAGGGCGAAGTTGAACAGCATGGTGATTGTAAGAGAGCAGGCCTAGAGAGACCATAGCCACGAGCCTTTATACATGCTGCGTACCGCGCAATGTTGGTATACATGGAAAGGATGGTGTATACAACGTTTACCTTGCAACTTGAACGCCGGTCTTCCGGTGCTTCTCAATCATGATAGCGAATTGAGGCCCCGCCTTCATCTGAGTAGTGGAGCATCATGCACTGCCTAGTAGTAGCACTAGCAGGTTGCCGCATGAGAATATCACCGGTCCAAAACAAGCAAATGAATGGGCGAACAGACCACGTGGCATGAGTGGGCGCAGTAACGATTTAGGCAGCCCTTTATGTTATTACCCTAGAAAGATGATCATGATCATTGGCTGGAGAAGCTAGCAAAGGTCAGATGTGACTGTCAGTGCTGCTCATGACACCAAGTATGACGCGGAAAGTCGCTGGTTTTGGTCAAAGTATGTGGCTTGTGTGAATTGTCCACTTTGACGCGGACGAATGTCCGAGGGTGAGCCCTCCTCGTGGACTGGGTCATGTTGAACACTGGGTATATGGCTCGCAAATGGTTACGGAGAGAATAAGACGACAAATAGTTGCAAAAGGCACTGAAAGGGAACCGAAAGAGATACGAGCGAAGCGACCAGCACCCCATCGTATCTCCCAATACCGAACAGCCACCGTCCATTCGAACGATTGGGCCTACACATACTGGATGGTGAGGGAAGATCCGTCGATCGAGACAGAGGTCAAAACTTGGTTATTCTGCTCGATGTCCATGATTTTGGCCCCATTAGGCGTGTATGTCCCGGTCCCGGTGGCCATGGCATCCGTAAAGGTTACCGTGTCAAAGTTGGCAAAGGGGACCATGTTGCCGTTACCATCTTCGAAGTCTTCAATGATCCACTCTGCGTTCCGCCCACAGAGCCTATAAGTGGAGTTGAGCTGCTTGGACCCGGACTGGCCATTGGTGAGATTCTCGATCGTGGCGATACCAGACGTCCAGGAATAAGCAGTGACAGTGGCTCTAATGACGTCTCCTGCGGAGACCTCGAGGTCGGAGAAATAGTACGACCAGTCGGGGTACCATTCGTACCATGCTATTCGCGAAAAGATGAGATAGGCTACGGATTCATGGTTTAACGAATATTTACCGCCATACGTGGGCCCATTATCGGTGACAGTAAAGTCCACGCCGGTCTGGAGAAGACCAGCACTGTTGCACGTGTCACCGTCAATACCAACCCAGGCAGAGGCAGCAGTCCAATTGTTACCCGAGGGAACGGGGACGGTGAAAGTGCCAGTAACGGAAGTGAAAGTTCCCTGTCAGAACAAGATAGAATGAGATCAAACAATACACAGTCCATGAGATTGATAACCCACGTCATCCTCTTCCCAGACAGCACCAGACCAGTTGGAGGTGTATTCGGCTTCGCTGGATGCAGCATGGATAGACTGCTCGACACGGTTAATGAACTGGGACTGGCGGCCCTCGCGACGGCGATCCGCCAGAACATCAGAAGCGAGCAAGAAGCTGGAGATGAGGGCGAAATTGAAGAGCATAGCGAGTGTGTGAATGAACGGTGATCTATAGATACGGTCAAAAGAACGATACAAGTCTGAGGCTGGAACCGAAAGCGTAGTGCGCCCTCACAGGGTCCTCACGCCTTTATACGTTCACCAAGTCGCCATACTGGTGCCAACGTTTCGCAGTAGCACACATGTTGCACGCGTGAACGACACTGCGGAATCGGAATTGTTCCAAGGCACGGTCTTTTTTTATTAATAACCCCCAGACAACGTTTGAGATCTCACCTTGCAATGAGTTGTGCAGAGTCGAGGCTTTAAGAAAAGTCGAGTGAGCTGACCTCGAGCACAATCATTGCCAACAGCGCCTGGTTTGATTTCACCCGCTATAGAGCGACGAGTGCGAGTCTGAGCTTCTACAATTAGCTTCAACTTGCAAGGTACTTGACATGTTTGACCTGCCACTGCCAGCGTGACTGCCGCGACCCAAGTTCCTATAACAACATATGCCCCCTCCCGACGCCGGAGCTTTTGAAGATTGTCACGTTGCAACTTCTGGTCGACTTCCACCCAAGTTCCTATAACAACAATGCTTGCGCTGCTACGTCTTCAACGAGTCACGACAGGTCACGACCTTGGCGTTGTTCCTTGAAGTCGCAATTTTTTTTGTAACCTCGTTATTGTCGATAGGGCATACTTATCGAACTTGAAAAGTGAATGATTCACAGCCACCCGGCAACTTCCTTGAATGCCGCATTTAACAACTCAGGCACCTGGCAAAGACAAGGGCCAGCAAGTGTTGAAACTCAGATTAGGACCGGTCAACTTCTTCTCCAAAAGGCGTACTGGTACACGCTCACGCGATTCAGATCCAAGTGATGTCAGTATAGATTGCAAAAAACACGACGAAGAAGAGCGAAAGAGATGTAAAAAAAAACGAAAACCATGCAATAATTTTGATGATACATAGCGCAGGGTGTGTGATGGGGGTATGATTTGCATTCGACACGTGGCAGAGAGACCAGGGGAAAGATGAACAACAAAAGGAAACGGGGAAGCGCGCGAGGACCACGGTGGACCACCCAAAATAAAAGGAACGCGGAGAGAGAGCGTTCGCGTAGGTCTAGTTGAGATAGCCACGGCATTTGGTAGAACCACACAAACACGGGATCTTGTCTTGTTCGATGGGAAAGTGGTAGTCTAGGGGGAGAAGAGTCAGTTACCAACTGCAAGAAAGTGACAGACGACATACCATACGTGATCTCGTCCCCCAGCTCGATATCTTGCTTGGCATAGATGACAATCTTCTTCTCCCCACTGATCGTGATAATCTTTGCCGTGCAGTTGGGATCACAAGAGTGATTAATCAGCCGCCTATTCTCGTCCATCGCATATCAGACACGTTTCGACGAAGAGGATGAAAACGCACCCAAGATTACCCTTCTTCGTGGCGTCCACGACCAAGTCCTCATCGATCCGGAAGAGATAACTGCTCCCAATACCCTGCCTCTCATACACCTTTTCCCGCTTGTCTGCGACTTGCGCACGAATGACCTCGCCCACGTACTCGATGACCATTTCTCCCCTCGCGATACGCTCCATGGCATACAACCCCCAATCGTGGATAGGAGATCGCGCGAAACGAAGGTGCTTCTTCCGCGTCTGTAGTTGATTGAACTTGATAGAGAGTTCCGCTGCGCCCGTCTCGCCCTTCGACAGCGCGACCGCACGTTGGACCTGGTTGATCTCTTCCAGCCCTTGCGCACGCCGCCGCGCATTGGCGCGATTCGATCGCGAAGAAGTGACGTGTTGGGCAGGCGGCTTCTCCGTCGGAACAGCGTTTTCGACGATGGTAGCTCGGAGCGTGTATTGGGCGACGTAGGCTGATTTTTCGGCGTGTGAAATTTTGTAGTAGCCTTCCGTACGCGCAGAGCCTGTAAGATGTTTGCGAAAAGGTGGAACAGCGTCCGGGGGAGGCGATAGTGCACGTGGGGGTTCCGTTTCTCCGGAAAGAACCAGCCGGGCAAAGTAGAGATCCTCGTCGTCTTCGCAGATACCTTCCTGCAACGGATCGGGGGGTCGTATCGGTGGTGGTGGCACTTGCGGGACGGGCGAGGGCGATCGCGAGATAGGTTCCAGTTTGGAGACATCGATGGTCGTGGTGGTGGGGGGAACAAACGTCAAGGTTTCCGAGAGGATGACTTGCTCGACGACATCCTTGATTGGTCTCTTCTTGAGCGACTTCTTCTTGGATGCCTTCTTGACGGGCACTTCCTCCTCCACAACGCCCTTTTTCGTCTTTTTCTTGACTGGCTCTTCCACCTGGATGTCTTCCGACAAAACCCGCTTCCGCACATCCAGACCCACGTCGGCCTCGGTCTCCGACTCGACCTCGACGCTGAGCTCCTTTGGCACGACCTCTTTCTTCCGCTTCTTCCTCGGTGGCGACACGAGCGGTTCAGGCTCCGGCTCCGGCTCGGGTTCCGGCTCGGGTTCTGGTTCTAGCTCTGGCTCTGGCTCTGGCTCTGGCTCTGGCTCTAGCTCAGGTTCCACCTCGTCCATCTGAACTTCCTCCACCACAGGCACCGCACTCTTGACCTCCTCCTCCCTCGCCCTCTTCCCCGGCTTCCGAAACGACAACCCCTTCCATCCTCTCTTCTCCACCGACTTCCCCTCCCCCTCCCCACCAACACCAGTACCCTCCTTCCCTTTCGACTCCACCACCACCTTGGCCTTTTCCTCCGCCACCAACTTGCGCAACCCAGCCGCGACGACCCGTTCCGTAACGTCCTTTTCCAACAAGGCCTTGAGCTCCCTCAAAATCGCCTGTTCCGCGCCCTGCACCATCTCCTCGCGCGTCCACGTCTTCTTCGCGCCCGCCGCCGGCTCGCTCTGCTCTGCCATCGCCACCGCACCTTTCGAGGGCGGCGGACACGTGGTCACAGTCACCGAATGATGCGCGATCGTGCGTCCGCCCGAGTTGAGCACCATCCCTGCCCGCCGTGCCGAATCGGGCGTTTTGAACGTGACGTACCAGGCGCCGTGATCGCGGAGGACGCTGTCCACCTTGAAATCGGAAAAGAACGCGAGGACGTCGGATTCGAGGACGGAATGCATCGCGCCGCCGCTTAGCTCCAGACGGACGTGGTCGTAGCCGTTCTTGGAGAGGGCAGAGAGGATGGCAGGCGAGGCAGCGGTACGGACAAGGCCGTGGCGTGCACTGGGATGGCCAGGTTTGCGTGCGATCGGAGATGGGGAACGAGAACGCGGTGTTCGGTCGCCATGCGCATGGGAGTGGTGCGACGAACGCCCTCGAGGGTGAACGGGCGTGGAGGAGGAGGAGGGCACAGAAGGCGGTGCGAGATCGTGAAGCGACGTATAGCGGTTATTCGTCGAGTTGTTCGTCCGCACCTTGGTGAAGACAGGTGGCGGGGGCGGTTTCTTGGCCATCGGACGCGCCTGCGCCGTCGGCGATGCCCGACCACTCGGGATATGCGCAGGACGCGGTGGCAGCTGGTGACTCGGTCGCCAAGTCGGATTCGAAGGGTTGGGGGTCTGGGTCGAGTTCGGGGTCGACGTCGAGGGCGGAGGATGGGGAGGTGGAGGAAGATGCGCTGCCTTGGCCTCTCGTTCTTTTCTCCGTTTCTCTTCTCGATCCCGTTTCTTCCGCTCGTCCAGCTCCTTGAGAACGGCTTTCAACTTCAACCCCTCACCGTCAAAAACCACCTTGAGCTCCTCGCCCTCGCCCGCTCCTGTCACGACACCAAGCTTCTTCCCATGCGCGCGCTCGACACACTGTTTCGCTTCGTCGTGGGTTTGATACCGGATAAAGACGATCCCCAGCGCCATCCCAGTCTCCATATCAATCTGGGGCTCGAACGACGCAATCTTGCCATGCACAGAAAACGCTCGCCGTATATGGTGCGTCGGCGTCAAAGGTGAGATGTTGACGATGAGTACGGCCACAGGCGGGGGAGGACCCGTCGAATGTTGATCATACTTTTTGTACGCGCGATCCCATGTCAGAACACACCATAGCACACGTGTCCATGAATGACGCACCTCGTATTTAGCCTCGTGAAATGCATCCCGTCCCGGACGTCTCTTGACCCCCGATCCCTTGCGCGGATCCTTGGGTGCGGGTGCCACCTCCCCCTCGATCACCTCCCCGCCATAGCGTGTGATCGTCTCCTTGCCTTTTCCCTTGCCGTTGATCCGTGGTTCCGAAGCTGCGGGACCGTCCTTGTCGACCGCACGAATCTTCTCGAGGAGCGCGCGCATGCGACCGTCCCGGTCCTTGTCCTTGTCCGTAACAGGGTCATATATGATCTTGAAGTTGCGTCCGGGTGGGTATTCAGAGGGAGAGGGTGGCCAAGGCGGGGGTGGTGGAAGGGAATACGTTTTCGGGGATGGGGGTCGGGGCGATTTTGAACTCGACGCGATAGGCTCTGCGGGTGGAACGACGGGTGGTGGTGATGGCGGTCTGGATTGGGGAAGCGAGACACGCGGTGGTGACGTGGGTGGAGGGGGCGGAGAGGGCGATCGCGCGCGGTCGTGGCCGGGTGGAGGCGGCGGTG
>JBBPSD010000335.1:0-29084 GCA_038093415.1 Xerocomellus chrysenteron | reverse complement strand
GAGAAGTACAATGAATCCATACAGGAACGAGCTTTTCCCTGCCAAATCGTTTTCTGGGGGGGGGGATTATCGGCAATTCCCGAATCGTGCGGAAAGGACCAGGTCGTACAAGTACTGCTTTCTTTGAACGCACGCATGTAAGTTGTTCTGTTCGTCTATCTATGTCCGTTCACGTCATACTATCCCCGTGTCCTGTAATACCATCAAGGTGAACAGGTTCACTGCGACAATTGTTTGATCTTGATGATGATCGCTGAAGGGACACGTGAATCAACTCGGGGGATAGATAAGTGAAGGAAGCGATCAATCTTACATTGAGGATCGAGACCTTGGTAGGGAATCTGCTCGCTGAGACCACCGCAGCCCTCCTTGACGGTGCCCATGTACCCGTACCGGGGAGTGAGCCCGCGCTCAAGTAGCCACGTACCAAACTTGGAGCCGAGCTGTGGAACGAGGATGGAAGATCAGTCATCGGGACGACAAAGTATCGATACGTACACCAGTCTTCTGGTTCAACGACTCGACGACGAGGACAAAGGGGCTCGAGCCAATCTTTCTGATCGTCTACCGGCAAGATTGCTCGAAACATGATCATTCCATGATGAACAGATTTGCTCACCTGTTCGTCAACAATGTTGAGCGTCGACTTGTTGATCAAGCCAACGTCCAAGCCTTGCTGACGGCATCGCAGCACAGCATCCCAAGAGCGGTACAGCATTTCCCCGAATGACACGATGTATCCCGCAGTGCCCTCCACGATTGTCTCATCCTTTCCAGGCACGAACTTGTAGTCGCCGTCAAAGAACTTGGTCTTGCCGTCCTCCTTGAGTATGTAGGGAACCTTTGAACGCGTGGAGAAGATAAAGCGCAACCCCCGTTCGAAGAATACTTGTTGCACGATGGCAATCATTTGCAATGGGTCGGCGGGGAAGTATAACCAAGATTGAACGTCCGAGAGACCATTGTCAGCGAAGAACGAGTTGACACCAAAGTGACAGGTGTTATCCGCCATTTCATCAACTAGATGAGAGACGGAAATCAGATGATGACCACTCCAGGCGACCGCATATATTCACCTCCTGAATGAGAAAAGTGGCAGAGAACATTGCAATTGTTCAATCGTGCCATAGTGATCTCAGAAATAACCATCTCAAGGAATGCAGAGAAGGTGGAGAAAACCCCAAACTTGTCAGCATCGAAACCGAAGCCAGCGGCCGCAGCAAAATTACCGCGTTCCATGATACCGGACGGAATGAATACTTCGGGATGTTTTTGGTGGATCACCTTAAGACCGGTCGAACCCTCCAAGTCGCCTGGTCGAGAGATAAGTTGGCAGCTTCATGATGCCATAGGTGTCACTCACTGTCAATGACCATGACCTTCTTAGCAGCCTCTTCTTTCGAAAGCTTGTCAAGTACCAGATTGACTGCATCGCCGAACACGGCACGGTTAGCACCTGTCTCCTTAGTGGACCCAATGTAGGAGTAAAGGAGAGCTGAGGGTTTGATGCTGCCCAAGATATCAGAAATGACGGCTTCGGGGTATCCACGTGAAATGAGATATTTGGTAGCAGCCTTGACGGGAATAACATCATGTCCATGCGTACTTCCTTCGATGTCTGCGACACCGGGAGCCATGAGGCGTTTAGCGATTACTGTGGGAATCTAAGTTGATTGGCTACAGGTACTCGATATCTATACATACCAGCAGCAGGGCCATCATAATTGATGACGGATGCAATTGCACCCCAGAGGGCATCGAGGTCCTCGCCCTGGACAACGTGGACCTTGAGACCATGTCCTTCGAGCGTCTTTTTCAAGTCGTATCCCTTGAGATAATCGGAAGGATGGCCAGCAATAGTGACGTTATTGTCGTCAATCAAGAGCTTGACGTTCAGGCCCTGAGCAACAGCGAGACGAGCAGCCTCTGCATCGTTGCCCTCCTGCTGAGAACCATCGGAGCCAAGACAAAAGACGACTTTATCCCGGTGGGCAAGGGCGACACCGTTCACATGTGGCCACATGTGCCCGAGACGACCAGAAGAGAACTTGACACCTGGAGTGAGGCCGAGTTCGGGGTGGCCGGGGAGCTTGGAGTTTGCTTCGCGGTAGTGCAGAAGATGTTCTGGAGGAAAGTGGCCTTCCAGAGCAGAGAGGAGGTATTGCGTCGCGACACGGTGACCTGTTGGCCAAGGCATCAGACGGTTTAGGGGCAGACACGGGGCAGACACGCATACCAGCCTCGTCAAAGAGGATTGGGAGGTATCTATCCGAGCCCTCGAACAAGCTGAGTGCTATGCAGACTTCCGGGACAGTGTCGTAGGCACCACCTGTATATACGGGTTGAGCAGGCAGATATTTGGACAAGAGATGGTCGACCTGTGTGTCCGCTCACGCCGCGGGCAGCACCAGTGGCGGTAAACAAGACGATGGCATCACGAAGGAGCTCGATGTTGTCCTGGAGGGCGGACTTTTGCTCAGCAGTCAGCTGGGGCTGTGATGGGTCGAGCGTCAATCTGAAAATAGATCGCGGTCAGGCAGCGGTCCGAATCCCGACAAGAAGAAGGCGCTACTTTTTGTACTTTTTGAGATCGATGGGGAATTTACTCAAAGGACCAGCCATCGTTGAAGCTGAAGGTTGGGAGTGAACTGGGCGGTGATTATCTCGACCCTTTATCAATCCCACCCGTGCGAATTTCAATGGCATCGGGCGGCGCCGATGGAAACGAATCACAGCAGGCTGAACAGATGGAGCAACGTTCGATGCATTACCCGAGGGCAGTGAGTAGCTCCGCGACACCGCAGCGCACCGAGAACAGTTCCTATCGTGAGCATATCCACTTCCCTTTCCAGTCTTGTCAGTGACATGGCTGCTACCTACCACGAGCAAAGCCATGAGCCTGTAGGGGGTCGCACACACACCGAGCCGTTCGAGAATGCACCGCAACGTATCTCGCGTTCATAACGACCGACACAGCTCGCGGTTCGGACTACATCAGGGCGACAATGCGGAAAACACATTTCGGTGGATTAGCGGGTGCGAAGGGGCCGAACTGAAAGGGTATAGTGTGCTGGACAGCGAGGCAATCAGGCGGTCCAGAAGGTTACACGTGCATCCTTACGTCCTGTTTCGTGTGGAAGAATATCTCAACCCAAGTCCCAGCTCATTTCCATTGAACTCTGTAAAGACCTTTTGAAATTTCGCGTTCGCAGGAATGGTCCATAATAGTCAGCCCTAGGCGACAAACTGTAGACGTGGCCACTAGCGTGTAGAACTGAGATCCTCACCCCCGCAGGCATCAACCCCCTTGACCTTTTTCAAGGGCGTTGGATAGATGGCAGACATGTTGAACCCATTGCATCGCGCAATTTTTGGCGACGAATACAGTTGTTAGGCAGCGGGGTGTAGTTCGAGTTGTTCGTGGTTATGTCGGATATGACGGGCCAAGTCTTTCCTTCGCGGAATGCGCTGGGGCCTCAGAGGGACGAGCCATACATGAACATGAATCCACGTGCTATTGCTGAATTATTGGTCAAGGTCAGCCGTCATCATGCAACCGAAGAGGGTGCGCCACTTGTGGCGATCAGTCCAGGGAACCGATGACTTTGGAGCGACAACTCAAACGACAACTCACCGTACAACTCATCTCTTCGGTGATAACGAAGGTGTCAATGTTTAGCAAAGAAGAGAAACGTTAGACCAAAGCCGGAATGAGCGAGCAAAAGGCAGCATTGCCATTATCCATCATCTTGACCAGAAGGCCAGTGTCGTTTTGCGAGCCCGATAGCGATCATGATTCATGTTGAATTATTTTCCATAATAAACACTTAGCAAAACCAGAAGATTACTTAATAAGATATGGCTATCGGAGCACGTGACACTCAGCTTGTCACTGACTGAGGATTTCAAGGAGTCTCGCTCGGTTATTTTTCGCAACTTGTAACGATTTTCCTCAAGAGTGTATGGCAAACGTTAGCCAGCTCCAGCCAGTTCTTGTTCCCCAGGTCCAGACGAGCTCGAGTGAAGCCCCGGAGAAGGATGCAGACGTATGTTTATGGAGCAGTTACCCTTTGACTTCTCTAATTCCGGTCTCCAGTTTCTCGCACTACGCCTTCTAAACAAGCGCGCTCGTCTAAGACTATCACCCGCGCCGCTTGATTTATCCTCCTTCCCGGGAAAGGCTAGCTTGTTCGCGACCGTGAATTCAAAAGGATGGTTTGCAGCAGTCACTCGAGATACCAGTGGCGCGTCAGGTACGGGGAAGATACATTCAGCGTACTCTTCGGTTGGCTGATGGTTCCTTGCATCTAGCTTTGATCCTTTCACCACTCGCAGATCTGCGCTCTGCACTTGCAGCAGCTTCAGCTGAGGATGAGCACTCATACAGACCTCAGAGACGCGTCCCAATCAACGGAGCGCCCCCACATATTCTTAAATTTGCGTGCAATGACACCAGAGTGCTACTGGGATTGGTGGATGGCTCCATCTATGTGTATGCCTCCGACCAATTGGTGTCCAGTGGTGAAGGTCCCGTGCAACCCATCCACGTATTTACAACAACATCCTCCACTCTTCTATCCATACAACCGAATCCGGGGGATATTCCTGAGCTGGTAGCCGTTCTGAGGGATTGTACGAATAGCCCAGGCTCGCTTGCAGTGGAATTGTTCGACGTGCAGAAACTTATCTCTTCTGGCGGTTGGATGGCTGGCAAGTCACCTAGCACAACGCCGACTTCAAGTGCGTATGGTATTCTTTCAGCATTGATTCATGCTAATTGCCCGCAGTCTCTTGGTCCCCGAAGGGGAAGCAACTGGCACTTGGCCTCCAAAGTGGTGATATCATCACTTTTAGTCCAACCGCTACGGCTACTCCGAAGTCTAGCATACCCCACCCCCCCGCAGCCAATAATATGAGTGTTATATCCGTGCATTGGCTTTCGACCTCGTCGTTCCACACGATATACGCTCCACCAGGGCAACTGACGCCGGATGTGGAACAGATTCATTTTCATGCATCTTTGGATTCCAAGAGCAATTCTGCGCAAGACATCAGGTTCAACAACCCATATCTACCCTTCCCTGGCCTTCGCCCACCTGGTGCCTTTCTAGTTTGTCTCCGGGGCTGGGATCCATCGAAGATGCTACTCTTCATCGGAGACAGCACGTCGTCGGACATTGGTTTGATCGGTACTGTGGCGGACGAATCTGGGGAACGTTGGCATAACCTTGCCTTGGAAGAGACGTCCACACCCAGCTTACCCTTAGACAAGGACCAAAACGACACCATCCTGCTGGGAATGGATGTAGACCTGACGAGTAGTGAATCATATCACCACTCGACGGCCTCGGGGGAAGCGCTTGAGCTGCCTGCTCACCCGATCATGTATGTTTATGCGTCGGATGGGACGATACTCGGGTGGCACGCACTGAATGTTACTGGAGCGCCCTATCCTGGGATGATGATCACGGCGTTGAATGCGTTGACTCCTGCGCTTAGCGTGCCATCAGTGCCGAGTAGCATCGTACGTGAATTATCTTCAGATATGCAGACGACCCCTACCATTTCACCGACCACCTCTGCCCCAGCGGAGGCCTCTGCAATCAAACCTCCCTCCACTGTTTTTGGTCAGCCATCCACATTTGGTGCTCAGGCCTCTGCGTTCGGTCAAACCTCTGTCTTTGGCCAAACGCAGTCTGGATTCAGCCAGCAGCCCACTTCCGTGTTCGGCGAAGCGTCTCCCTTCGGACAGTCCGCTACAATGCCGACCTTTGGATCGACGTCTACTCCAGCACTCTTTGGGCAACCCTCTAAATCTGCTTTTGGATCCACTCCACCTACTGGTGGGTTTGGGGCCTTCAGCTCCACAGCGTCGGCCAAATTCGGTCAGCCAACATTCGGTTTTGGTGGCCCACCGCAAGTGACACCAACGCTACCTCCGTCGATATCCGTCCCCGAAGAAAGTATGGTTGCAGACGACGCACCATCCTTGGGTGGCTTCGGCCTTGGTGGGTCAAATTCTCAAGATGCTGATTCAAAACCATCCATCTTCGGCAATACTAGCGTCTCTGTATCCTCGGGTCAACAGTCGACCGACGGTAGTCTGATTAAACCTGGCGCTGCTTTTGGAGCGTTCGATCAGAAAAGTCCGTTCGCCAAACCCTCTGCCTTCTCCAGCACCACCCAGCAACCTACCACGATGTTCGGTACAAATGCATTTCAATCCAAAACGGAAAGCGCTCCCTCGACCGCGTTGTTTGGTGCTTCCCCCTCATTTGGTAGCGGGCAGTCAGTGTTTGGCCAGGTAGCATCCACACCGACTTTCGGGCAGCCAGCATTTGGTCAATCTTCTTTTGGTCAATTCCAGACCGGTGCCTCAGCATTCGGAAAACCATCTTTTGAAGCCGTTTCCAGCGCTGCTCCGCCGGCGACATCTTCTATCAGCACTAGCACTAGTGGAGCATTCAGTGCGTTCGCATCTAACACCCAAAGTGCATTTGGGGCGGCGGCGTCGAAGAATGGTTCTTCCGCGAAGCCAGTTTGGGCCACAGGCGATCCGTCCAAGCCACCGGAGTCGAGTCCTTTTGGGACAGCAACAAATGTGTTTAGAAAGCCCGCTGAGTCGTCTGAACCCAAAACACCTTCCGCGATTCCATCGAAGGCTACAGGCACATCTACTACGCCACTGTTTACTGCCACGCCGGCTTTCTCCGTGGCTTCGCAATTCGTGGCTCGAGACACTATCGCGAGAGACGATGACAGCAGGTCCCCATCTCCGGCCCCGGTTCAACTAAATGAGACTCCCTCGTCCGCTTTTTCGAGTTCTACTCCCGGTCCCTCTACTGGTGCCTTCAGCAACTTACAGACGACGCCTTCCGCGTTCGTCACACCAGCCTCTGGCGTTTTTGGTGAATTACCCAAGGATTCGCCTTTCTTTGCACCCAAGCCACCCGAGTCCAAGCCTTTGTCGGCCTTTGCGCTTTCAGCGACGCCGGGCACCCCAACTTCGACGCCTCCGAAAGCAAGTTCTGCTCAGCCTGCTTTTGGGGCGCCCTCGATGCCTGGCGGAGCATTCAAGAGTGCGTTCCCGCCAGTGGCTGCGGCACCGGCCCAAGCGTCCCCCGTTTCTAGTGGTGGTGCCTTTAGTGCGTTCTCGAGCGGTGGCGGCGGCTTTGCAGCTTTCTCGTCAGGAGGAAGTAAATCATTCAGTGATCTCCTCCGTTCCACTGAAGACAAGCCTCCAAGAGTTGAACCATCTGAAGCTACACCTACGAAACCAACTCAGCCGCAACCTCCTGTCTCGACCACCCCTACCTCTACACCTGCGAAAGAGCCACCCAAGCCACCACCTGTCCCACCAGTAACACCCAAACTTGAGCAAGAAGAGCCGAAGACGGTCGAGGTTAAACCAAGCGGGGTATCTGTTGAACCCAAGGGGAAAGCAGCAGAAACGATTCTGATTCAAGAACCATCCCTGGAATCGATATCGTCCTCGACGAGTTCGTCCTTTGTAAAAGTTTCGGCTGAAGAAGAGGGTGAAATTGCTGAGGAAGGAGCGACTGGCGAGGCCGAGTTGCAAGATGATGCGGAATCGTTCTTGTCCGACGTGCCATCTGAGTCTGAGTCTGAGGAAGATGATTCTGAGGCATCGTCGTCGGAGGCGTCCGACGAAGAAGAGAGAGAGGAACAAGTGCAGAAAGAATCTGACGCGTCGTCGGAGGCGTCTGACGAAGAAGAGGCAAAGGAACAAGTGCGGAAAGAATCTGAGGCGTCGGCGTCGGCCTCCGACGAAGAAGAGACAAAAGAACAAGTGCAGAGTGAATTTGAGCCTACGGAGATTCCCCTACCTACAACGCCACCATTTACCAGGTCACCATCCACGACGCCCAAGGCGGAACATCCCAAGATCACCGTTTCGGTCTCGCCCCCACCTCAGACACCTTCGCCTTCTGGCGTTCCTCGGGTGTCCCCAGTCAGAGATCTTGGTACAACACCCCCTGGCTCTCCCGTTAAGGATACTCCTTCAGCACCAGTACAGATGCCGGTACCCACACTTAAGGCTTCTCCCCCACCGACTTCACCCTTCGGTCTAGCACCTCGTTCAAATAACCGTCCTATACGCAGCTCCCCACTTGCAAGTACACCCATCGTCCTCGAGGGCGAAGTGGAGAAATCCCCGCCCATCTCCAAGTCCGCACCACCAGCAATGGTTATGCAGCCAACTGCACCCAGAGAACCTTTTGGCCAATGGACTGCCCCTCCACCTCCACCTCCACAGCCCACGTATGCCAGCTCGTCTCGCCCAAGGACGCCTCCCGTCTTGTCGTTGTCCCCCGCTCCAGGAGAGAAGCCTGTGACTTCGATGTTTCCACCTACGACTACCCCTGCTTCCACGCTGTCGCTGTTTAGTCCTGCAGAGAAGGTTGTGACTACGGCTATCGCGCCGACGACTACCCCTGGGCCTTCTGCCCCCCTTTTCACACTCCCAACTGGCTTCCCTTCATTCACGCCGAGCACTGCAACACCAACTTCTTGGGGTACACCTCCGAAGCCTGCAGAATTCACCCTGCCAGCGACGAAATCCGCGCAAACACTTTTTGGTGGGCAGCCCAGTCTATTCGGTGGCAAGGGTGGGATAGCCATGCCGCTATCAAATTCACCTTCGCCATTCGCATCCCCAATCCCTTCAATCGTTCCCAGTCCTCGCTCGACGCCGCCATTACCAAAGTCACCGACGCCAGAGCAGGGAATGCAAGCAGAATGTCATCTCCTTCTATCTACTATCGGCAAGGAATTGGAGGATGTGGGTCTTTCTCTTGTCACTGCAATCATTCAGCTAATATTGTCTCGTAGCTGAAGCAACTCGCGTCGGCGGCCTCTTTGAAGACAGGGGAGCTTAAGATGACTTCCGGCGTAACGCGTCAAAAGGCTGATCTCGGCGATCCCAGCAAGTGGGTCTTCGGTGATATCGAAGAGTTTGGGAGAGTACTGGCGGACGTCCAAGTGGATGTCAAGGAACTCAAGTTGCAGCGGGTGTCGTTGCGCAAAGCTATGAAGGAGTTGGATAGCAACATGCTGAAAGGTACGTTTGCAGAAGGCCACTTGTTAACGACTCGACCTGACGATTTCTAGTAAACACGAGGAAGGAGGAAATCATTCGATTTAACAAGGCCAAGACGGATGCCGAGTTTGCGAAGATGCTCAAAATCCGGACGCTTGCTCCGGAATATTCAGAAACACAGTCACAGCTACGAAAGAACATACGGGCAAGTTTGAAGCATTCGATGGGTATTTGACCTTTACTGACCGACTCCCAGGCAATCAGGGATCGTGTACAGAAGCTTGAAGACCATTTACAGTCTTCGAAGAAGAGGATTAACGAACTCAGGACAGGCAGACCGAGCATAAGGCAAGTGCTCCCCCAGAGCCAGGCACACCGACCGTTTTTTCTCAACTCTCTACAGGCCACCATCTCTGGATACTGTGAATCGCACATTCCGTAATATTGACATCGCCGTCGATCAACAAAAGCAAGAGGTATCTCAGCTACGGCATCGCATGGCGAGGCTGGAGATCTCGGGAGTTGTGGGTGCTCGGGATCAACTCATTGTATCATCATTGAAGCGGCCTCTGAACGTAACCACGAATGTTGCCATCACTACGGCAGCGGCGTTAAACGCAGAACGGTCTGCGCAGAGGCTGAAGAAGGCAATGTTAGCTTCTAGAACCCAACCGCTTCTGAACACGACTGCCACTGCTTCTCCTGTTCCGACGTCTTTCCAGACGCCGCAGAAAACGACGGTGGTCAAACCGGGCGTGAAGACACCAGACGTGAACGCTCCCGATGGTGCATTCATGAATTTGAATTTCCCCTCGTCGCTACCGGTCTGGACCCCGCCGCCACCCTCCGAGTTTGGGAGTCCTGAGTCGCACGATATCACTCCGTCACGGAACCGACTCGGAGGTGGGTTCAAACACCACCAAAAACCGATCGTGCTCAAGAAAAATGCGAGCCCGGCTGGCCCGACGCAACCGTCGCTGTTTGAGTGGCAGCCACTGGAGCCTATCAAGCCGGCGTCGTTGCTTCCCTTTTCTTTGCGACCTGCGGGGTCGAGTTAGTGTAGTCTGGTGTATATCTAGTCGTTGGTTTTTCTACGTGTTTTGACTGTAGTAGTACCGCCATGCTGTGACGTCATTACCTTGCTTGAAGTTTGCCCCTTTTCCGAAAGGGGTTTACACCGTGGAAAACCGTAGGCTTGATTTTCCCTGCGAATCGTGATTCCCCGCCAAATGCTTTATCCTGAATTCTGGGTCTTGCACTGTCATGTCCAAAAGACCTCCAGCTCCGCAAGAACAACCTACAAGCAAACGTATCGATGTAGGGGGTCGACACAGAAATATGAGGCAGTGCATGATGAAGATATAAACTTGATTGTCCAGGTGCATAAGTCAGTGAACGGCCTGTCGGTGAACGACATACTAACCAGAGCACTAGTAATCATTTCACTCCATGTGTTGCGAAAGAATCATGGTAGCGAAGTTGACTTCCGTAAGCCCATCCTCGTCACATCGACTTTCTCCGTAACCTTTTTCACCAGAATCACTGGGTAAAGATCCTCGGTGCAAAGCCCGTCGACACTCTCTCAGGCATTTAAAAATGCCTACATCTACTTTTCTTACTTCGTGGATGGTATGGACTATGACGTCGAGCTCCAGGAGGTCTACCGACCCTTGCTCAGAGGTGTTGCACTTAGCTGCCGGAGAAACTATCGTTCATTCGATTTTCTGACACCAATCCTGTTTGGATCCCCCGACTCGACGACACTCAGTAGATCAAACACGTCCGCCCTGCAAGATCAGATCAAGAACCATGATGTCGACGAGACAGTCGAGGTTGATCCCAACTTGGTCAGATCCGATCATCCCGTTATTTCCCTCATCCACGAGTTAGGAACCGACAGCTCGGTCGAAATACCCCACTGTGTCAGTGGGGAAAACGGCTATGCACGCCACTATCAGATTGTCTCCTATGGATGTTCGTCTGAGACATTCGATGGTCCAAGGAGAAGATTTACCGGATGTTACTCGATTCCAACCTGCTCATAGAAGACTTTCCTCGCAGTGATATAGGGAAATGCGAATCTTTATTCCGCCAGCTGGAGCCTTGCACTGGGCTCGCACGAGGTCAGCAATGTTCGTGGTTTGGCGAGAACGTGAAGTGAGGTGGACGGACGGACGAGGCAAGACCGTGTAAGATTGAATCGTGTTTGGTGATAGTTCCAAGTTGAGTCCAACGAGTCTAATTCCCCGAAACCTGTATTGTGTTACTGCATAATTGTATCCATAAATATTTCGAGGACGAGAATTTTCCGAACGTCCGCACATGGGGCCTCAGAGGGACGAGTTGTACATGAGCATGGTTGATGAATCCCGGACGTGTTATTGCTGAATTATTGGTCAATTGAGGTCAAGTCGCCATCATGCAACCGAAGAGGATGCGCCTACTTGCAGCGAGTCCACGGCGGGACCGATGACTTTGGAGCGACAACTCAAGTGACAACTCACCTTACAACTTATCTCTGCGGTGATAACGAATGTGCCGATATTCAGACCAAAGTGAGCAAAAAGCCAGCATTAACCACAACAATACCGCTCCAGTCGGACCAGGACCAGTCCGAATCATGAAAGCTATGGTTTTTAGACTTTGGTCGATCCAATACCGCGACGTTCTGGCTATCGCGCGCGAAAAGGATGGTCTAGTGCGATCATTTCGGGGCCTATATGCATTTTTGATTGTTCTCCGTTCGAGCTGCGACGGGTGGCGATACTTACTCGCCGCCTGCGAAGTGCAGTTCTATACTGGTAGCTTGATTGTCGTACATGCTCGTACGTGTTATATTGCATGCGAGCGTGCTCACTAAGTAATCCCATTTCAAGAATCCTTCACGCAGCATTCCTGTGGCTTCTCTTACGTATGGAGCAACTTGAAGGGTATTAAGAAAGACGTGCACTAACCTTATTAGACAGCCCATCCGAGTCATTGACAAATATTGCTCGCTTCCCATCCAGCGCATCCCGCGTCTCAGGTCCTTCATCCCGTCGACCCATCCTCGAATATTCGCTGGCCGATGATGAACTTGAAGAAAGAGCTCGACGAGCTTCTCCACTACCGTAACGCGTACTTTCTTGCCTTCTCTGCGACGACCGGGTACATCTGTTTCGGATGGGACATTGGCTTGATTGGTGGCGTTCTCGCCCTCCCTTCATTCCAGCAGTATTTCGGGCTTGATAAGGAGTCGGCGGCTGCACGTGCAGCGTTGAGCGGGAACATCGTTTCCGTTCTCCAGGCGGGCGGATTGTAGGGGTCTTCTCTGTCTCGTAGAGCGCGCTGGACACTAACTTATTTCCTAATTGCAGCTTTGGAGCGATGATATCTACCTGGTTTGCAAATCGCTATGGAAGGAAACCGTCCATGCTTGCTTCCGCCATCATCTTCCTCATAGGGAGCGTGATACAGTCAATCGTGGGCCTCGGTAGCACGCCAGCCGTTGGGCTTAAACTCTTTTATTTTGGCCGGTTCTTCGGCGGCGTCGGCGTCGGGCTGATGGCTGCTCTCGTGCCCACCTATGTATCTGAATGTGCACCGCGGGCCATTCGTGGACGTTGTACCGGTAGCATCGAAGTGGCCGTCGGACTGGGGAATATGTTGAGTTGCAAGTATCTTTAACCATCCACGGGGTACCCGGCTATCTAACATATCTCCGTTCTAGTCTGGGTCAACTACGGTGCATCTATTCAGATCCCTTTTGGACAAATACAATGGCGCCTTCCTATTATCGTTCAGATCTTTCCAGGTATCCTCTTCTTCCTTTTCATGCTTTTCCAACCAGAATCGCCTCGTTGGCTGGTCGAAAAAGAACGTTATGAAGATGCAGCAAAATCCCTTGCCTATATTGCGCGTACCGATCCTTCCTCACCTGCAGTCCAATTAACTCTCTCTGAGATCCGTGCGGACTTTGTGGGTCGTCGTGAACTCAGCCTCTTCACACAGTTCCGCAAAATGGGAGAGAACAAGACCATCGCGCTTCGTTGCTTCATCCCGCCCTTCCTCACCTTCCTCCAACAATGGTCCGGGACGAACGCGATCAACTACTACTCCCCTCAGATATTTGCTTCTCTCGGCATCTCGAGTACGACGGCATCGCTACTCGCTACTGGTATCTACGGCGTCGTCAAATTCGTCACGACTTGTCTCGTGCTCGCATTCGTCATCGAATCGTGGGGTCGCAAACGCACGCTCGTTTACGGCGGACTCGCCCAAGGTCTGATGATGCTCTGGATCGGCGGCTACGCGGCCGTCCATCCCCAACCGACAGTCGTACCCGCTACATACGTCTCCATCCTCGCCATCTACCTTTACGGCGTCTTCTTCTGTCTCGGCTGGGGCTTCACCCCGCTTGTCCTCGGGTCCGAAGTTGCCCCGGGACATCTCCGACCGGCAGTCATGTCGCTAGCGTCCGCCATGACGTGGTTGCTCACGTACGTGATCGCGCAGATCACGCCGACGATGTTGGCGCGGATCGCGTGGGGGACGTATGTCGTTTTTGGGGTCGCGGGCGTGGTGATGGCAGTGTGGGTGTGGGCGGGGGTGCCCGAGACGACGGGGGTACCGCTCGAGGACGTCAAGTGGCTGTTCGAGGGGGATCCGCTTTGGGTACAGTTCGTGCAGGACGCGCCGGGTGGGCGTTGGGTGCTTGGGGAGCGGCGTGCGATGAGCATCGAGGAGTTGAAGAGGCGGGCGGAGGGTGCACGTGGTGGAGACGATGCGTCGGACGAGGAAAATACGCCCGAAAAGCGGACGGCCGTTGTAGCTGTGGACATTATCTAAGTTGTATCCCCGATCGCTCATTGGAGGACAGTGCAGGGTCTATATTTGTCTATCATTTATATCGCATCGCAACCCCAGGGCTTCATTGGTATACACTTAGATATGAAGTTCCTGGTTGATACCAGGGTACATGATATGAAGAAGGTCGTATCCAAGGCTACAACACTCGTTCGAAACACATTCTATGGGATCCTACCAGGGAAACGAATCACAGGAACGAACTTTCCCTTTCCATCCTGGAAGGTCAAAGCGGGGACTGCCAGTGTAGTCGAAGCGTCGACGACTGCTCACGAATTCCTTGCCATTGTTCCCCTGATCTTGCCTTCATGAATCTCAAACAGGTTTCCACGCCTACCTCTGCGCTCCTACTGGGACGATCTGAGAGACCTATCAGACATGTTTGGCCTACCGCTGCTCCTGATGGCAGCGTCGGATACGACCGCCCTCTGGAGAATTTCCTACTTTGACACATTCATGGCCCCACATCTCCTTCCTTCTAAGCCCTCAGCTAGAGTACGTACCCACTTCCCCTCCTCAGGGTTGACGGTGACACACTTTCCGAACATAGCTTCATGACACAGTTGCGCGGGCCCATGATCATCGATTTCAGGTCACAACCGTCGATCCCTCTACCCTCCCGCCCTCTGATCCTCAATCCACGTGAGCGTCCTCGTCCACTTGCCAAACTGCAGTTGGGGTAACACCGAGCGAAGTAAACACGCTCGTCCCGTACATACCGCCTATCGACACAAGCTCGCCCCCTCCGTCCAGGGAGTGGCTCGATGCAATGGCGAAACGGTTCTTGGCAGGCGCGCACCCTGATTTCGAGGATTCCCGTCGTGATGCCGCAAACGACGTCACATCAACTGGACCTTCTCTCGAGTCGGACGACAGCACCGTCTCCGATTACGACACTGACAGTACTCTCGACGGTGCGTGTCCATACCACAGCCTCCACAACAAGCACCTCAAGTAGAGTCCGAATCCAATCCTCATGACGCCGATGTCGATTCGAGCTCAAATACAGATACGGACACAGATACAGATACAGACACCGACATGAATAGTGATGACGGGTACCACCGGAATACCACCCGCACCTCTGAATCGGGTTCCGGTTCACGGTGGATAATTCCGCGCAAGCGTCCTTCTATCGTGATCGTCAACAACAAGGACGTCACTATAAACGTTGACGACTAGAATGAGGTCAGCCATGGTACAAGTTCCAGACTTCCAGTTCGGGCCGGGGTGATCCTGTTAGTCCTCCCTCATCTGACGACGAGCACGTGGGAAAACGTCGAAGAGGAGGGAAAACCGCATTTTCCCAGAGGGTCACTAAGAAACCCAAGAAGCATGCTAATGATACACCTGTGCGGCAGTGTCACAAGCGTATCACTGCGCACTATACAACGGAATATGACAAATCTAATTCTTCTGAACGTGCCTCGCCCTTTCCTCCCGGACCTATCTCACCATCACCTGGCATCGCTTCTCCCCGGCATTTACCCCAACCGAACATCGTCCCTGTTCCCCCCAAACCACCCAAAACGTTTCCCTGCCATATGGATGGCTAGTCTGCATCCAATAGCCAGGGTCTTACCGTCGAGCACCAATTCGCCTATATTTTGCGCTCCGAAGACGTGCCGGGTCGACGGCATATTGGCCGATCTGAGCGCCGAGACAGCTTCGTGACAGCCCGACTCCGACGAAAGATTATCAATGAGACGCGCCGCACAAGAGGGGTCGATGTTCCTTCTCGTGCGATGACGCAGAAGATTCTGCCGTTGCTAATGTCCGCGGACTCGATGGGAATGGACGAAGTGCTCTCGGAGCTGGCGAAGATAGAGGGGATGATGCTGAAGGAATCCATGTCTGATGAATGTGGTTGATATGCGTCTCTATCGCGTGAGCCCCAATGAATGAACTCTCATGCGATAACGCAGAACGTATGGCCGCCGTTGCTGTCCGAGGACTCCACGGGAATGGACGAGGTGCTCTCCTCATGCTCAGAACTGGCGAAGATAGAGGTGATGATGCTGAAGGAATCCATGGTGAGGATAATGATTTGCGGACGGCGCACGGAACGAATGTGGCTGATATGCGACAGAGAGCTAGAGCGAGTGTCTCGAAAAGCAGAACGAAAGGGCTTCTGGACGAGGAGATACGGCTGTCTTTCTGGAGCTAGAGGGGGAATGGTACTTTCGTCAGCCTCTTTTAAAACGAGGTTCCTCCATGCTGAGAACGGATGTCCCGTGTCACAATAATAATTTGTGAGGTGTATTGCTACCGACCGTTGTAAAGCGCTTCTATCGCTAAACTCGTTTCATCCCTCCGGGTGCAAAACAATAAGATGCAAAGCGCAACATGAGATGACTATATTGTCACTCCGGAACGGCGTGCACAATAAGACCCATCCAAATGCGGCAAGTCTGGTGTTTGTACTCAAAGTTACGGTCCCGCATCCGATCTGCAGACTTTTAACCGGGGGCCCACGGAACAGAGTTAGATATTCATAGGCCACCCCACTATTGTCGCTGATCCGGGTAAAACAGAAGAAACAGGTACACCAGCAAAAATAACGGGTCATGAGGTCATGTCTGTTCTCTTGGATGCAATACTGTGTTTTTCTGTTGGAACACCATCAGATACAAGCCGGCAACAGAGAGACGCGAGGATTGAACACCGTCGAATTCTTCAGCCGATCTGTGATATGATGTATATATACAGTAGGTGGATCTACCATACTTTGTCTTTTGCCTTCAAATTAGATGATGAGGCTTCATTTCAAAGTTATTGACGTCCTGCGACCATGATGTACCCGTGATCCGCATGCATATACACTCTCCCCTGTTGTGCCTTTCCCCCTTAATCGGTCCCTGATCTTGATCTGCTGATAGACATTTTCTCGTGTGCGTTGATGATGGATATTACTAGCGGTACATCAGACATATTGGTGGCTGAATACTGACTGAGCAACATTTTTCTACCCTCAGGCGGTCCGCGCGCACCGTCATCTTTGACCGACGACATCGGTGCACTCGTGACCTCTGGATCCCTCGTCCAAACTACCTGTCCAAACGCCGCGAAATGGGAGTGACGTGCGTATACTCACTGGTGTGCTTTTGTTTCAGTCAGGTCAGGTCCGCTCGTGAAACGATCCGGGAGTTTCGAGAAGCGGCGATTTCGAGACAAAAAGAACAAAAAAAAAAAAGCTCAGCAGCCTACCGGAAAGAGAAGACAGGCTCAACGGTTGACTCCTTCGTTTGTTCTTCCACCTCTCTGGCTTGCCCAGTGACATTCTCTCTCTCTCTCCCCGCGAGTTCGCATCTCGGCTTGGCTACTATATTTAACACCCTCGGTGGTGTTTTTGTGTACCATCCTCGGGAACCACCTTAATGTCGTGCGGTTCCCCGCCCATCACGGGGATCCAACAATTACGGACAAGCGATGTACACACTGTCACTGAGGTGCCAGTGAGAAGATCTGAGAATGATGGGAATGCAGGCATCGCGGCCTGAGGCACTAAGACTCAGACTCAGAGTTTTGCGAGGCCGATGTGCCAGTTTCAGTCCGAGTTGAGACTCGGCGTCGTAATTCAACATTGGTCTCTTGAAACCAGCCATCATGAGAGAGGCGCGAATCTTTCCACTGTGGCGCAGGCGCTTAACGCAACCGCTGTGAACATGCAGGGTCCCTTCAACTTGAATTTCGTGCGCTCGGGAGTGACGGTCAATGGTAGTCGTCTCACCTGAACAACTGACATCAAAGCGGTTGGTTCGAGCGCCTCGTCGATGTCCCTGACTCCATATTCGCACACCGAGTTTGCATGCGCTCATTCCTTGGGTTCCAGCCTATTTCGTTCGTCGTTCCAACAGCCGCCCGGACTCATCAGGCTCATTTTCCGCACGATGAAGTCGGGACTCGGCAGTACAACATTTTCATAATTACATTGCCGTGCAGAACAAGGAATACCACTGCATCCTCATCTTTGCTCGCACCATCTTGCTCGGCTTCTGCCATCATGGTGGACTTTTGGTCGTTTATTCCTGCCAGTGGCTCCTTAGGTCAGGTTTGCAAACGAAGAACGCGTGGGAAATGGGCCAAAATTCGACGCCCGTGGGAAGTCTTGGCCTGACTTATTGGGAACCTAACTTTAACCTCGTCGTGGGGTTCCGGTATGCGGGATACGAATCACATTCAAGTTCGACAACATGGCTACCAATCCATGCTCGGACAATGAATCAGACGTGCAGGGCGTTTCATACGACGTTGAGTGCGATGCCACTGGTCGTAGCAATGGGACTCGACTGCCACGGATTGCCGCAGACTCTTCCGGGTTGAGATCGGCCTTCATGTGAGGGCCATGCTGTTAGTAATCAGTAATCAGCCGTGTATCATTCCACTGGCACGGATCCTCGCCAAGGTCCGGTAAAAATTTAGTGCCATCCAGCTCTCTTTGTTCCGTTGAAGGACACCACGAGGCTGTCTACCAACAAAGGAAATGGCGGAGGCATCAGAAACCGAGACATGAGGATTTTATTTTTCTTCTGCTGTTACCAGTTTTGCATCTTTATACATTTTCTTCATCTCGCCTTGGCAAAAATCTACGAAAAAAAAGGTATTTGTCTATCTCCATGTACAGCAATGCCGCAACCAAGGTCCAAGTCGTCAACGACGGCCCCTAGTTCTATTTGACTCTGAGATCATAACGGGGAAACTAGTCACAGGAACGAACTGCACCAAAAGACCGGACGAGCCAAAACATGCGTCGACGCGCGACCGGGGCTCTGAAAATTGCGGAGCGAACCAGAACGAACGTGTACATGCACACAAAAAAAAACCGGGCGAACCAAACACGCGTCGACGCGCGATAAGGGCTTGCAAGGTCACGGGGGTATAAGGGGGAAATATGGCAGAAAAATAAAAGGTACCAGCCCGAGAAGCATCAAACTTAAAAGGGTTTCCAGAAATCCAATCTCCTCTCCGGGTTGGTTCTTCGACTGTGCCGGGCCATCCGGGCTGCTTTGTGTGTAAAGGAAGATACAGGTCCCCGCTCAGCGGATGCGTGGCGACGAGAAAGGGCGTCAGCACTGCGTTTGCGGCTAGAGGATGAAAAACGGATCAAAACTACGGGCGCTGCGATAAGGCACGGAAGGATACGAACCATTGTGAATTTGTCACACTCGACGGGGTAGCAGATGGCGACGACGTCACGTTGACCGGGACGGTCGAGGTAGGGAGTGCTGAAGTCGTGCTGCTGCCATCGGAAGTAGTGGGAGCTCCAGGAGTAGCAAGCACGGGAAGGACAGTTTGATTGGGCCCAGGGGTTGGGATACTCAAGTACGAATCCTGAAAAATGTCGCTCTGCGCGCCGTCTAGGAAGTTGTAGAGATCGTTATAAAAGGGAGGGGCATAGGTGCCTTCAAACATCTGCGTCGCGGGAGTAAGGTGGGCAGAACCAAGGATACAAATATAGAGGAGACACTTACGTTGTTCTGTTCAGCTTGGTACCAATAAAAGGGTTGCTTGGCACCATAGGTACAGTTTCCAGGGACTGCGTTTAACTTTCCGTTGTCTGGATCTGCTCCACAGCGACGAGCAACCTTGGATGTGGCAAGCCCGACATTGGAGGTGGAATTGGTGATGCGACATTGGAATCCGTTCATGTAGTCTGGGTGAATATAGATAAGAAAGTGTATCAGGAATACAAATTATGAAAGCGATGCGCACTCTGCTCTGAACCACTGTCGGGAGAGTGAATCCAAAAGAAGGCACAAGTGCACATATCATTGGGGCAAGGGGGCATCCTTTCTGGGACACTGAAATCGGTGTATCGATTCCAGACACAGGTCTGGTTAATGCTGAAAACGGTGAAATCACCGGGTTGGATGTCCGAGACGTTGCTCTTGTACGCAATGGCTAACGCGCAGCCCTTGACGTCGCTTAGACCGGTCGTGTGGTACTCCGAGGTGGGAGAGCCAGGACAGACGTCGTTGGGGTTGTTTGGGTCTTGGACGTTACCACCCTCTGAGCTGGCATAATAAGTTGTGGCTCCTTTCTCGCAGGCTATCTGTGCGGTGACGTTCTGGCCAGCAGGGAGCTCGAAGACGTCAGCTGGGTGAGGAGGATAGTCGAGGTGGCCGTGAAACCACCATTTCGAGAATGTGAAATCTGCGAGGGGAACGACGGGGCGGTTATCGTAGCTAAACGTTTGCTGGGTGACATTGAATCCCCACATGGAGGGATGCCAGATGGCTGGGGTCTGATGTGAGGTGAGAGAAGGGAAAGGCAGAAATGGGACGCACAAGCATGTCCGGACACGAGGTGGAGGGAGGCGAGGAGGGAGAGGAGAAGGGCGAATATGTACATGACTGGGCCTGCCAGAGATTGGGTTCTGATGTTGGTCTGTACTGTCCCATGGTGGACAATTTAAAGGTGCTCAGTATGACGACAGTAATCATTGTGTCGCGTCACGCTGGCATTGTTGTGACGTGTGACTGTCACACGCCCTAGCAATCTCCGTGTGCGGCTGATGGAAATGAGCTGATAGAGGGATCTCGTCGCTCTATTCCCGGGCTAACCTGATTTCTGGCACGTCGGCATCGTAGTATCCCCAGGAGATTATTGCGGAGATTGTCGTCGTGCAACGTGGCTGTCATTCCATCTTTGGACGGTTACCCGTCGAGTTCTCGAATCCCCAGAATCAGCATGTGCCTTTGACCTGCAGGTCTCGATCATGCCTCATGACCATCCTTCTGTTCAGCTCAAACCAGTGCAGGACTAGCCATCCGCGTTATCCTGTTTTGCCTTTCCATCCTGGAAGGTCAAAGTGGGGACCGCAGTCAAAGCGTCGACGCGGACTATACTCACGAATTCCTTGCCATTGTTCCTCTGGTCCACAGTCCACATGTCTTGTCCATATAATCTAGGTTCTGCTTCTCCGTTACATGTTACTCCTCATTACTCGCCTCCATTTCTACCTTATGAACCTCAAACACTGGCAGGTTGCCACGCCCACCTCTGCGCTCCCAGCACGTCCTGAGAGGCCTATCAAATATGTTTGGCCTGTCACTACTCCTGATGGCAGCGTCGGATACGACCGCCCTCTGGAGAACTACTTTGACACATCCATGGCCACACGTCTCCTTCCTTCTAACCCCCCTGCTAGAGTACGTACCCACTTCCCCTCCCCAGGGCTGACAGTGACGCGCTTTCCGACCATAGCTTCATGACACGGTTGCGCGGGCCCATGATCATCGATTTCAGGTCACCCCGGACATGGTCGATCCCTCTTGGACTACCCCCCGCCCTCTGATCCTCAATCCACGTGAGCGTCCTCGTCCACTTGCCAAACTATCTGGGAATTCACCGGAATACATGGGGATCTCACCGGACTTACCAGGCTGGCGTCCCCGTCGATCCTCGTACGAGGACAGACGTGGTGCAGTTGGGGTAACACCGAGCGAAGTAAACACGCTCGTCCCGTACATACCGCCTATCGACACGAGCTCGCCCCCTCCGTCCAGGGAGTGGCTCGATGCAATGGCGAAACGGTTCTTGGCAGGCGCGCACGCTGATTTCGAGGATTCTCATCGTAATCCCACAAACGACGTCACATCAACTGGACCTTCTCTCGAGTCGGACGACAGCACCTTCTTCGATTACGACACTGACAGTACTCTCGACGGTGCCTTTACTGTTTCTCGCCCGTCCATGCCACAGCCTCCACAACAAGCACCTCAAGTAGAGTCCGAATCCAATCCTCATGACGCCGATGTCGATTCGAGCTCAGATACGGATACGGACACGGATACAGATACAGACACCGACATGAATAGTGATTGGAATGTCACCCGCACCTCTGAATCGGGTCCCGGTTCACGGTGGATAATTCCGCGCAAGCGTCCTTCTATCGTGATTGTCAACAACAAGGACGTCACTATAAACGTTGACGACTCGAATGAGGTCAGCCATGGTACAAGTTCCAGTTCGGGCCGGGGTGATCCTGTTAGTCCTCCCTCATCTGACGACGAGCACGTGAGAAAACGTCGAAGAGGAGGGAAAACCGCATTTCCCCAGAGGGTCACTAAGAAACCCAAGAGGCATGCTAATGACGCACCTGCGCGGCAGCGTCGCAAGAGTATCGCTGCGCACCATGCGATGGAATTTGGAAAAGATAATTCCTCTGAACGTGCCTCGCCTCCTCCCGAACGCATCTCACCACCACCTGGAAACGACACGCCCACGTCGTCGCGGCCCCCAGTTTCATCTGTCACGGCTGCTGCCCTTCAAATGAAACAGGTCCGGATCGCATCACCTGGCATTGCTTCTCCCCGGCTTTTACCCCAACCGAACATCGCCCCTGTTCCTCCCAAACCACCCAAAACGTTTCCTTGCCATATGGATGGCTGTACCCAAGTCTGTGCCTCCGCCGGCGACCTCCAGAGACATCAACAATCCCTCCGCCATCGTGCCCCTTCACATAGTTGTTTGGCTTGCGGGAAGTCATACACGCGATTGGACGCATTGAAGAGGCATTTGAACAGCAAGGCGTCATGTAAGAGGGTGCACGCCACGAAACTGGCCAACAATGCAGAAGTGGAAGAAGTACGAGCGGAAGCGAACGACGAGGCGGTGCAAGTCGTGGCCACATCCTCTTGATGATCGAGGTGTGGAGGCGGCGTGCCCCACCACACCCCTTGGTTCTCGGCGCGGTGTCGGCCACGTTCGAGGACGTTCGAGGCGATAATTTGAAGATTGGGGAACCGAAATGTTGCTTTTATGTAATAACGTATGGCCTGCTGGTCGGGTTGACTTTGTTTGTGATCACCCATTCGTTTTTTTGTCTCTTCTTTTTCCGCTGTTTTTGCTCACTCGTCGTATTCGTCCTGTCCTTGCTGTCGCGTAATTTGTGTAATATGCCATTTCGCAATCGTCACTCGTTAATCATGAATTGTTGGTCGCTGGAAAACCTGCAAGCCGAGTATTTCAGATGGCCGCGCTCTTCGTATGTACCATGCATTATCACGAGCACGAGGAATACCTTGGACGTGGGCGAAGTCCACATGTTCGGAAGTCCGCCGGGCGCACCTGTGCATGCTGGTCTTGGGTGTTGGTTCTGCGCAGTCTGGTAGTCACGGCACGCTATCGCTCGGGCGTCAGGACCCACCGTAAAGCCTCGTGACCCGTTGCGCGCAGCGCCCTGAACGAGGTTCGAAGTAAAAAGTCTGAATCGTATCGCATGTGTATTTCGATTCGAGACTCCAAGATGCCCCACAGATGGCGCGCACGCACATAAATCGGACGTGAAAGTCATGTTTGCCGGGAGAGCCGCAGGTGTCGTCCGTCGTTTCCGCGATATCACTGATCAGCAAGGGGGAAAAGGACACGTGGATGTTTGGCCGCTTGTACAGTCCAAGGCGCACGGTCGCCTCTCGCGTGAGCTGCCGATGTGTTTGGGGCCTCGCGTCCATAAGCTATGATACGCGTTGTCGTCAAGTTTGAACATACGGCCACAAGGTCATAGTAAGCGCTGGGCCAATGTTGGACCAGCATGCTAAGCGTCGCTTACCAGTTTGAGAGTCGCTTATGGGCTTTTTGGCCAATGAGAGACTGGTGGAATGAGAACGTTATTCCCCGACTCGGAGGACGATTTGGAGTCCCACGTGACCGGCAGGTTGGATATTCGGATCATGATGCGAAACGGTTAGAAGCTGCATCGGGATGCGGGTGGCAGGATCGACGTCACAACGTGGCTGTGGCTCGCGCTTGTTGAGTCGGCTCTTCTTCCGCCAGCGAGGAAGCGGGGTCGCTTTTTTGTCGGTGAGTCGTACGTTCTGGCCCACAACAGTCCTCTCTATAGGTAACTTAAAAGCACAGAACCGGTCTTGCTCCACAACTTTCGCTTCTTTCCACGTCTCACCCTTCGTGGACATTTCAAACGGTCTGCCATACTGTATCGTCGGCACCCTGTTTGTTTTGTACGGCCCCTGTCTCCGCCCCGGTCCTGCTTTGCGCTCGAGCACGTTTCAAAGCTCTCGTTCTCGCACACATTTCAAACAATCCGCTTCCACTGCCGCAAAAACTTTCTCGGCGAACGGCGTAGCATGGAACAACTTTCGACGGCTGCCAAGGTCTCACGCGTCGTCTAGGACGAATGACAGCCCCCTGTCTCAGGATGCTATACTCATCCGCGCGTACCTGACAGTTCCCGATCGTATATCGTATATAAAGCTTCGGGTATCTGCCTGTATAAAACGCGATCAGTATTTCGAATCTTCTTTACGCCCCATCACTACTCGGATCGCGAAAAATGCCCGCTGTCGTACTCGTCACCGGAGGTACTGGCCTCGTCGGGAAAGCCATCGAATACGTTATCGAGAACGAGCCCCAAGGCTCGCGCTTTGGAAAGCAGCCAGGCGAGAAGTGGATCTTTGCCAGCTCTCGCGATGCAGACCTGAGGTACTCCCCCAACCCGAGTAGCGGTCATATTGGGCTCATGTTTGTGTTGCTCATACGAACAGGGATCCCACACAGACCTTGCAGCTCTTCGAAAAGCATCAGCCTACGCATGTCATCCACTTGGCTGCCCTCGGTATGTCTACCCTCGATTCTCCGCGTCTCGATCCTTCTGATGCTTGCGCGTTCAGTCGGGGGTCTCTTTGCCAACAGAGAGCGCAAGGTCTGGAATATTTGTGCGTAGATTTGTCTTTAGCCTGACGATCTCCCCACTCTAGATGACGTTCCTCCGAGACAACATGTTGATCAATGATAACGTATTGCACACTGCTCGTATCAAAAAGACGCAAAAAGTCATTTCGTGCCTTTCAACATGCGTGCTTCCCGATAAAGTCGATTACCCTCTAACAGAGGAGAAACTGCACCTTGGTCCCCCTCACAACTCTCACTATGGCTACGCATACGCCAAACGAATGGTTGATATACAAAATCGGTCCGCTTGTCTCCAGACTTCATTATGCATTATTCCTCACTATTTAACAGCGCGTACAAGGAAGAATTTGGATGCAACTTCACGTCCGCTATTCCCACTAATGTATTTGGACCCCACGACAATTTGTCAGCCCAACTGATATATGTTTCGATCCATCGCTGATCGGACTTGAATAGCGACCTCAAGTACGCTCACGTTATACCCGCTCTCATTCACAAGTGTTATCTCGCAAAACGTGAGAGTCCGGTAATGCTATTCGCAGTAAGGTGAATTTACCCCCCATTGTAGAAAACGGGACACCGTTCAAGGTCATGGGTGATGGATCGCCCTTGCGCCAGTTTATCTACTCTCGAGACCTCGCCAAACTCTTCATCTGGCAACTGCGCGAATACGATAGCGTCGAACCCGTCATCTTCTCTGGTACAGTTCAAAATTATTGCCAAGAACCCGTCTAAACCCGTCTGTAGTGGATGAGAAGGATGAAATCAGCATCAGGCAGGTCGCAAATTCGATCGTCGACGCCATCGAGTACCCCGGAGAGGCGAGCTTTGAGAACGAACCCAACGACAATGGGCAGGATCGCAAGCCCGCTTCCAATGAAAAATTGATCAAACTGATCGGACCGGACTTCCAGTTTACCCCGTTCGATGTTGGTCTGTAACTTGCCGTTCTGTCGGTCGGACATGCTTGCTGACATGCTATTTTAGCCCTGAAGGAGAGTGTCGAGTGGTTCCTGGCGAACTCTTCGAATGCTAGAACCGGACGTAGCATCTGATGGACCATCTATGTATCATATCCACCGAGACATTCGACTCAGACCTGGGCAGACTGTATTTGCTGGCTGAGTAGCTCATAATTTAATATGCCAGTGGCCCGCATCTGGACTGGGAGTTCGCCATGTTAATGCAGAAATTCGACAAGCATAGTATGCGCAGGTGGTAGAATGAGTCACTGGCAACAAAGAGGACATTTTCTTCGGCTCGTACGGACCAAGCCAGACTGTGATCGGTGCACGGGTTCATTATATTACTTACAAGGTCTTTGTACCAACGCTAATCGCCGCTGCTCTTCGGTCATATTACGAGATACTATGACTTTACATGCAATGCGTGCTGCTACTTACAACCCCCTCCAGGACCACACCAAGCTAGCGAGTGGTAGGATGGTTCCCCGCCTCTTGAAACAGGGTCGTGTCATCCAGGTTGCCAACGATACTCAAGCTTCTGCCACAAGGAGACACGTCGTAAACCTGCATCCGCTAGTATCATATCCGGTAGGCATCCATTGCGTCCCCGTAGTGCCCGTCATTTGCATTTCACATCAAATTTCCTCGTGGCGCCGGCATGCTCGGTGTCCATTTCAGCCGTACTTACGCCCTGCACCATGCGCGACGCGTCGTCATGTTCTTCGGCTCGCATGCTGCTGAGTCGCCAACGCCTAATCTGGTTGTTGTCTTGTACCGTCCCCCTCTCCCTGACTTTTTTTTTTTTTCGTCGTCGATCAGTGACTGTAGAACTCTTCACACGCACCATTTCGTAGACGCAGGGCACGCTGACACGCTTCCGAACTCACCTCCAAAAATAATGCAAGCCATGTATGTAGGTCTCTGGGCGTGTAGCGGTCGATGAGTTCAAATCGGTGTCGGCGTCGCGACAATTACCGACCCGACCCGATCCCAACGGGACGGAGGTGGCAAATCGAATGATGGCGGCCACCCCAAAATGCAATGTCTTGTCCCGGATATCGATGTACTAGGATCACTGCGCAATGCACGAGGACGTGTTGTCTTGCTACCGGGGTCGAAACTGGTTCTTTGTCAGCATGCACCAGATCCCTGACTTGTCAAAAAAAAAAAAAGCATCAAACAAAGTCGTGCTTTGGGCACGTCGGGCGAGTCTACTCGAAAAAAAACAAAACAAAACAAAATGCTAGGTGAGCACGATCCTCCTTGCACTGGCACGAGTACTTGCTGCTGGATGCAAAGATCCGAAACTGGAGAGCGCCCACGAATCCCGATATGTACCAAGCCGGGTCGGCGTCGGCATACATCATTTACTGAAAGAGGTTCTCCGTGCCTATCGAACCTTTGGACAGGCACCGTCTGATGGGACTTCGTAGGTTCCTGAGCCACCTTTCATTTCTCTTTTTTTTTCTCGGAGGGCCTGCGTGGAGTGCTTACGACAAAATTAAAAAGCTCCTCGCGCAAGTGGGACGTGCCTGTCCGTTCCCTCGCTCCGTGATTCGAACGTGCACTGGCAGAACAACAACGGGGGAACGGCGCCAACCGCCCGAGTCCCTGTCAGGCCGTGATGTCGGCACCGTTCAAACTTGGTATGTCATCGTGGGGACCGTCTCCTCTCGTCTGGAACTCATGCACATGGTCCGATGATGCCTTGGTACTTTGTACTCTCATGGCGCCCAGGCACGCCCGTCGTTTCGCGGGTTTTAGCGCGTCAAATCACCGTTCGATTATGGCAAGCTCTAGCCAGCTCTCTTCTCGCGCGCGCGCGCGCGCATAGCAACGAGATCAAGCCCGTCAAGGGACTGGGCGCGAACGAGTGGTGCATGCGGATCTTGCGCGCGATGTCCGATCCCACTGATCGCACCTCCGCAGTATACAGTCCGAGTATACACTGGCGACAGCTGGTAAACGGCGGCGAACTTGCATCATGCCGTAGGGAACGACGTACGTCGCGAACGTGCACCGGAAAGCCAACGCCTCCTCGCTCGATCTCAGGCCAAAGCGCAAGCGGGGATCCGAACCCATCTCGAGCCTCGGCGTTTCTCGACGCTAGCGCAAAGGTTATGGTTATGGACGGCTCGTGTTGATGAGTACTATGTTGTAAGCGACGGATCGTGCATGCGTGTGGAGCCATACATGGGCACGATCAAGGGTACTATCTACCATCACGTACCGCACATCCCATTTCGAGCGCTTGCCATCATTCATGTCGTCTCATTGACATGACTCGGGGTCGCACTGCGGTAGAGGCCCATGTGGAACGCATCTGGTGGGGATGGGGAGGAGAGAGGGGGGATATCGTGATCGTGGCAGTGGTTGGGTTTGGGATGCGATCGATATCGGAATCGGTACCAAGTACTACCGTCGCCGTTCCTATTGTGCTGTTGTAGTCCATCGGACGACGGTGCATGTGAGTACGTGGATACCGGATCCAGATTCAGAACGCACTTGGACTAGTCTCGTTGCAACGTCGGTGCTTTTTCTCTGACACGGACTACCAACTCCTTCCTTCATTTCGTCGGTCGGACGCGGTCAGATCAGGAGCCTATCACATCGGGGGAAGAAACAGCACCAAAACGGGTTGGACACGGGGGAGAGGAAAAGGGAACTTGAAGGATTCATCATCATAATTCATTATCCACACGTTCGGAACGTTCGTTCGTTCATATGGCGACGTTCAGGGCTTTCGGCAGGTTTCACTTGCGCTCCTTTACCAATCAGATAATCGCGTGGGGTACAAGTGGAGCGTTGTCGGGCGGTGCTTGATTTCTTTCATCTGCATCGCCCCTTCATCGACGACGGTGTGGCATGGATTTAAGTCAATTTACAAACGTACAGCAGGAATACTTTTTTTGTTCTAGACCAATCATTTTCGATCATTGGGCGCTCTGAAGTACAAAATCCTTTTTATCCTTTGTCGATTATTCGTTTGACAGACGCGGGTGAGCACCATGATGGTGCCTCGACCGAATCCGATACGAATGTAGGTGTGGTCATGGTCGTCTGCACTCGAGCGCACTATTCAGAAGTGCATATTTGCAACACCAGAACCTAAGGGTAATCATGTCCTACATTAGGAATCAGGACACCTGCCTGGCGCCATCCAATCGCCCATGATGAATCATTACCGTATATGAACCCGCGAGCCGTTCGAGCGCACATGTCCAGACCGTGCGATATTGTGCAATCCGGACACGACGACTGCGGGGCGAGATTAAACGCTGTGTCCGGGTGACGGGGGGTGAACGGCCGGGTAAACGATCTTCCGGTCGAGCGCTAACCCAATATGAACGGCCATCGTCGTCGTACACCCACAGAACCCAAAACCCAAAAGTCCAAAGAGTCGAAACTCCCCATGATGATACGATCGTTGCGCTCGATCCCTGCGATGCGGCTACAAGCAGGCCGAATACCCGACGGCTTCTCGACCTCCGGCTCCGAATGCGTGGTAACAGGTCCTAACCAGTGTCCATTATACGAAAAGCGCTGTCGTTGGTGTGGAT
>JBBPSD010000334.1:0-29144 GCA_038093415.1 Xerocomellus chrysenteron | reverse complement strand
GTCCTGTGGACGTTTGGCCACATCACCTAGATATGTCACACTTCCAGTTACACAATGTACCCGAGGTAACACCATAACCTTTTCCGTCAATTGTTCACACCCCGTCAGCCTCACTTGGGTGTGTACTCGTATCGGAGGTAACGACATGTCCCCGAACCTGATATCCAGTCTGGGCCTCAGTCGCACGTGACTATTATCTCTCAATTATGGCAACATTACTCTCCAGTGAACGAGCTTCTCGTCGGCAGAAATTACAATCGGCAAACGGCGCATCCGTCTCGGAGGGGACATTGTCGAAGCACTACAATGTCCTCATCGTTCGGCGAGATCTTTTATTTCGGCAGGATCCGTCAGTGCTTTCAGAGGTAACTGGGGTCAATGTTGGTGTCTCGGTGTCACCTTCATCTCACGAAGAGGGCTGAGATGGATTAGCGGAGAACTTAGACGATGATGATTTCGAAGGTCTGAACAATGTAGACGAAGGAGAATATATCTCTGACTGTGCTTGACTGATATACACCTTGATGATGATTGCAGCACAACATACTACCGTGGCCTAGACCCGAGCCAGGGCGGCCCGACCGTGGATTTTGGCAAGCCTGACGTGAGCCGAGCCGGGCCCTGCAGGTCCATCACTAAGTTTATGTAGTTTCACCCAGCGATCAAACTCCGCAACTCGACTGGCCGGGCGCCATTGAGGAGATCGTGTAGAAACGTGCATGTATGTACTACACGTTCCGAGGTAAAAGTTGTACAGTGCACAATCAAATTTAGTAGTATGGAAACTATATTCACCCTGTGTGCCAAGCAGCTTTTCCGTCAAACATTCATTGGAGACAAATTAGCTTTACCTCATGGATGTCGTAGTGAGAACATTCGTTCCATAACCGAGTCGTGTATGCAGTGTACACACAAAACTAAGTACATTGTATGTACACATACAGATACACTGGGTACATGCAGGGTACATAGGTGAAACAATACCTGAGTTGTATAACGGACCACAGCTGGACATGCACAACTGCATCGAGAAGCCATTGCAGAGTATAGAATCACGGCAGGAAATAGAATCACAATAGCTGAATCACTGTATTAATGTGAGATACGATCTATCACTGGACACAAAAGAGAGGTACTAGTAGTCTACCAGATCATGAGGCCGCCCTGTTGAATACATACTCAGGCACGTAGGTAAGGGCGGGCGAGATGGCACGAAGGGGACGTGCGTGCGTGTGTGCACGCTCGTGTGCCAGTGGGGTGGCGGGATCGGCAAGGGTGGGCGAGACGGTGCCCATTGTCAGGTGAGCGAGAAGGTGTGAACGGCATGGACGTACGACAGCGGGGTGGCCGAGGGTGGGGAGATGGTACGAGAGGACTCGGACGAGCGTGCGTGCGTGCATGCTCGTGTGCCAGTCGGGTGGCGGGGTCGGCGAGGGTGCGAGACTGCGCCCATGTCAGAGTGAACGAGAAGGTGCGAGCGGCACGGACATGCGACAGCAGGGTTGGCAAGGCAAGACGGCGCGAAGGGTGCAGATGCTGTGAAAGCGGGGTGCCAGTGGGTGAGGGCATGCCAAGGTGGACGAGGCGGCGCGAGGGAGACGGGCATGCTTGTGCACTCGTACGACAGGGTGGGGGAGGATGTCAATGAGCGAGCGGGCGGGCAGGCGGCTCCGATGAGGGTGCGTAGCAGCTGTGGGATGTGGACTTGGAGAAATTTTGTAATTCAAACATGTCATGTGATCATGGTTGGGGGCGTCCGAAGATCATACCATATACCTCGAGCATACAATCTGTGTCTACTGTATGTATCGTGCTGTACATACATTGTATACCCAGACACTTATGCCTCATACTGACCCCAATCACGTATCGTATCCATGCCCACCTTATATTCATTCTCGGTTGATGGTGTCTTTCCCGAAAGCCCTCATTTGATGACATACAGTACAGTAAAACCCACGGCTCTAAATCATACTCGATTGGTTTGTACCCCGTCGCCACCACGTGCCGACGGCTGTGCATGCCAGGTCCCCCGATATATATTTTCCGGCAAACATGGCTGCGGTAATTTTACCGTTTGGGTGTGTACAATCAGATTTACGTAAGTTCACACAATTCCGAAAGTAGTAAGTACTGGAGCGGTTGGTGGTAGCCTCTTATTCGGAACCTAACCGCCTACCTGTGGCCGAGGCTTCGTCGTTCATAATTCCCTCACTGTTCGGGATAGCATTTCGGATACCAACCAGCTATTTAAGGTTCAGGCAGGTCCTGTCGCACCCTGACGCATCTTCAAGACTCATGCATCTCCCAGATCTCCTCCTCTCTAACCCGCCATTGCTTTCTGAGCAGTTGAGGTGGCGAACCGACGAGCTTCGGTCCAGCATAGTCAGGGCCAACTACAACACCCAATTCGCTCAAACCGCACCCGAGCTCACTGAATTTCGTCATGCGACGGCCAGCCCTATCGATAGAATGGATGATGAAATCCTTTCCGAGTCATTTCGGAAAACAGTACATTTCACAACCTATGATTCATACGCACCATTCCTTGCAAGGTTCTCTGAGAAACCATGTAAAGAAAGTGCTATAGACAACTTATTTGCCCCTGGACTGCCCGATTATCTTGCCAAGTCCAGCTCGACGTCTGGTGGTCTTCCGAAAACCTTCCCCAAATACAACCGCTTGTCAAAAATTAGATCCTCGGTAGCCGGGTCGTGGGCGATCGCTGATCCTCTCCGGAGACGTACCACAGCATACGTATGGTATCTTGGGTGCGACCAAATGGATGTCGAGGATAAAGACAACTGTCCTGTCACGACAATCTACCTGACCTGTGGGACAGTTGTTACCCGGAGGATGCGCTTGTATCTGGACCCTGAAAGGGACGGGGAAAAGATGGCAACATTCAGTATGACGCAAATTACCCAACCTCCCCCATGTTATGCTGACTTGTTACCTTCCCAGTACTCGACCACGCTGCACCGTACGCTGCTGGATTTATAAAGAAATGGCGCTCTTTCCTTCTTATACATGCACTGTTTGCAGTCGGCAGTAGGTCCCTCGAGACCATGTCCATGGCGTTCATCAGTACGTTTATGGACATGATCCACCACCTCGATATGGAGTTCGACATGGTGGTAGACTGTATCGCGAACGGTACTATCCCAGATTTGGACGGGACAGCTGAAGTTCGGCATCACTTGGAAGTCAGTGCTGCCTATCGAAATGCATACTAGAGTCTGAATCTTAACTAGTTGAATATTTTGCCGGACCCCGAACGTGCGGCGGAGCTGCGTCATCTCGGTCGTCCGTCTTCTCGGCCAGGGTGGTGTGGTCACGTTTGGCCGAACTTGCTCTCAGTCACTGGTATTGCCAGTGGTTCCTTCGCGTCTTCTGTCCCATTGGTGTGTTTATCATCCGAGTATCCTGTCTGCCTCCCCTCACTGTTCCTGCGTAGGCTCAATGGTTTCTGGGTCCCAACACGGACATACGTGCTCGCGGCTATGGAAGCACGGAGGTCTGGATTGGGTCGCCTTACAATCCACTCGAGTTGAACCAGTTCAAGCCAAGCAGCAAAAATATCATCGAGTTTTTGGATATCAGCAAGAGTGATTCGATCAGTGCTCTCGCACAGCTCGTTGGTACTCCCTGCGACACGAAGCTCCTTGCTGACTAGTATCGTAGTGGGAGGTTAAGCTGGGAAGACGGTATGAACTCGTGCTAACGACCCAGGACGGCCTATGGCGGTATCGTCTCGCCGACGTGGTCGAGATCTCTGGGTTCGACCCAACAGATGGCGTTCCCATCATCCAATTCGTCGAGCGCCGCAAGTAAGCGTTCTCATACACCCACATGTGTTTGCTGACCGACTTTTCGGCAGCGTGGCCATCCGATTCCCAGATTTCATGATCACTGAAAAGGAGTTGAGGGCGGCCATGTCGTCCGTGGCCCCGAACATGCTAGTCAAAGTCGTCGACTGGACCGCGACTATCGACGATCGACACGTCCCTGCCACGATTGGATTCTTTGTCGAACTCGCCGGTGACCAGGGTATGGCTTCCCACGTATCCGTTCTCTCGCGCGTCTCGCTCATGAAACACGTCTCACGCCGGATATCGACCTCCAGTCTCCGATCTCGCACCCGCGCCGGAACGTGTGCTCGACGAGCTGTCACGATCAAACAAAAATATCGCTTGGGCCCTCGCGCACGACTTATTCCGCAAACCAACCATCCGACTCGTCCGATCCGGGACGTTTAGCGACTTTAGGCAACTGAAACTCGACGAGGGGAGTAACAACCTAGGACAAGTCAAAGTGCCCGTCGTCCTGCCCAAGGCTGCGTATGTAACGTGGTTTTCGAATCGGGTCGTGCAGGAGTTGTGAGTCCCGTGTTGAGTGGGTTCTGGGATTTCTGGCGATTCACCCGTGGCTCATACCTCTGATGGGGCGTCCAACATGGGGCGGAGTGACCGGTGATGTTCTAAATTATGATACCCTTTTTTCTCCGTCCCCACGTGCCCACACTGACTATTGAAAATCAATTCGTCGTGTCTAATCAGTAGTTTGACACACACATTTATATTATTCAATGTACTTGTTCGGTCAGAGCTGAATGATAGAGACTTGGGCTAATCCAAACAGGCTCAATCCCGGGCCTGATGGTATGGAGGTTGAGATAGTGCGGTGGCGAAAGTTTCGGAAGTATGCTTGCGCAACCTTGGATTGTTGCCGTACTATGATTGAGGCAGCGACGTCGAGGTGGAGGTTATCGAAGCACCTTTTGGGCCATTCGCTTCATTGTCTGTTTGTTTCTGCTCGGTCTATAGGAGCCACACTCTTGCCTCATACGACTACACAACTAATGGTTGTGCAATGATATTGGAAAGGAATGACGAGTAGAATTTATGACAAGTTTGTACTTGAGCATCTTCCGTGCATCTAATCCTGCAGTTCATACACATTGAACGCCTTCTCTTCTGCGCGTTCTTCGCATTCCAAACCTTCACTGCATCTTCCCTAAACGTCTCCGGAGGCGTTCGGCGCCGGGCCCGTGTGCATGGCCCTTAAAACTGCGCGGGGTGGAGATGGCTGCCTAGCCTTCTGTCGCACAGCAGAAACCTTGCGGTCCCAAAGCACACCGGTGTCGACGCTGTGCCTGAATTTGTGGGCAGGCGTTGGGGGCACGAACCCGCTGGGATGCTTGACGGTCCCGTCCGGTTCGCGAACCTCGAAAGGTACCTTGTGTGTGGAGGGAAGAGTGGTAGCATCGACTTGTTCAAAGTCGGACTCGAGAACGCAATGAGCGACGGCCGCTGTCTGTACCAAGCGATCTTTGTTCTCATTACGTTCTTTCTCCTTGGCGCGTGCGACATCAGAAGTGCTGGTGTGCCCCGGGCCGGGAACAACAAAGCCAGATGGATGAACGATGTGGCCCTCGGTAACGTGGTGTTCGACGGGGATCTTCGCCTTCAGACGACGCGTAGTGGCAACAACGTCGCCCGAAAGGATCGAATCAGAAAGTGATTGCATTAATCCCAGCTCTTCGTGTTGGCGCTCATGCACCTGCTGGGAAGAATAGGTCGTTTATAAGCAACTTAAGGAGAGAGATAGAGAATAGGCTCACCAAGTCTGTGGAGGAAGCGGCGCGATGTTGCTTGTATTTCATGAAGAAATCAGGGACATCAGTCACATTGTAGGAAGTCGAGTCGTAGGGGACATGCGAAGACGTGTGAAAACTGCGGGTTTTCTGAGACGCAAACGAGAGCTGAGGGACCGAACGAGCAAAAAGGGAAGCATCGATATGTGACCGAGCGTTCCCGGAAAGGGCATCTTCCGTATTGGTGAGTGGAGCTGGGCTTTTCTCGCGTAGTAACGCTGCGCGTCTCTCACAACCCTGGGTGGATTTCTGGGTTGGTTGAGATAGCCACGACTGCGTGGTATCCACTGCTTCAACTGGGTCCTTGAATATGCGTCCAGAATTAGACCCCCGAAGCACTTGGGGAAAATCGGATTTGCGGGGACCGGGTACGCGTTCCAGGACAGGAGTGGAATCCCTATCACGTTTTGAAGGTTGAAGTCCAAGGAAGCATACAAAATGGGTTACGCACGTGTCTGGGGAGAGAGACTGGTCGACTTTGAGTTTCTCCAAGTGGCCACCTCTGGACCTGGAGATGACACGCAAGTCTCTCGAGCGAGTGATACCACCCATATACCTGGAGGTGGGTGACATTGTTAGTGAAAAAGATACAGGATAGATAAGACAAAAAGAGGTGTCTGGTTTAAATGAGGGTGACAGTAGCACATGCGAAAGGGGGTAGGTATGACATCAGCCACCCTAATTCTGGATGGACGCCAGGACAAGAGATACCCACATATCCGCATGAGTCAACCCCCGCTCAGCACGCGCCACCTCTGCAATTGCAATGCGACGTTTCGTGGAAGTGCACGAGAGCCTGAGTCGTGTCTTTGCCCGTACAGCACGAGTGAACAGTCCCGACTCGCTCAAGAGGACAGACATAGTTGGGGTCACGGATACGTTCCATTCTGCTACTTAGCTCATCATGCCATGGTTATTTTTGAGTTGGTGGTGTTTCATATGTTTGTATCGCGTAAAGTACTCCCACTCCAACTCAGTGACGTAACCAGGATCAGCGTGACACGGGGTCACACGTTCATACTACCGCATGACATCATCTTGCTTGGCTGTGGAGCTTAGTGCTCACAGCGATACTATGAAAATAAGTACCTCGTGACCATGGTGCAACTTGAAAGCTTGACCTCCAGGCGCATACTACATCCCCGTTGTCTTGGACAATTGGCCTTCAAAACTCCAAATTTCATGCACATCTGAATTCGGCGTCACGAAATATGCACGCAGCGAAAACGCTGGTGTCACCTGGGCAACGATCAACATATAAGTAGAAGTGTAGAACACTGAAAAAATGATCAAGCCTTCTTACAGTAAAGAACTGTACAGGCTTGTACCGGAACGAGTTATGCCGCAACCCACTTAGGGGCCCTGCACGGGTGAGATAACTTTCAAGTTGAGTGCTGGAAGTTGAAGGTGAGGCTGAGTGTCTCATTGTCTCTGAGCCCGAAAATCAGTATTTCCCTGCTCATCACTAATTCTAAATTCGATCAGAAAGGAGACAGAACAAGGGAGAAACCCGGACAATAGATTTGATACTTGGACCACCCAGCTTGAAAGCCAGCGGCTCGAAGAGGAGAGACCACAAGTCCACACTTGGGCCTACTGCTTAGACAAAACAACTCAAAGCGTACGAGGTTGGCCAGGTGATCGAGCTCTTCCACTCTTATTTCCCGACCACTATCTTGTCTTACATTTCTGAAATGTCTTCCTCGACGTCTCCAGTGATTGAACACGCTCAGGCTCAAAAATCTCGCTTCCAAAGTACAATCGACCCTGTCGAATGGCCTTTTGAGCATTTCCCCCCGCCCCCACTGGATGGGTATTGGATCCCGAAATCCGCCCCTCCTCCCCCTTCGAGATTTCCCCCTCCGCTTCCCAATGTACCATCGAATTCGACTCTCGACCCTCCTATCATGGCGCTTACCTATCCACCCCCACCCCCTCTCACCGTGAAAGATCCCACCTGGCTTGACCAAATGTTGGCTGACGTGATGCGTCAACGTTCGCACCTCGAAATGTGCCTCTCAGAAGCCCAAGCGGACGTGGCAAACGCGTACGTAGAAGCCGGGCTTGCAGATGCGGAACTGGAGGAGGAGAGGACCAATATGCAAGCCTTTTTGAACATGGTAGCGAAAGTCGCTGGGGGTGGGTTCGTTCGAAGAATGTTAGAGGATGTGGAGCACTCTGTCGAAATAATGTCCAAGCCTCGAGGGGATGAAGATGACTCTACTTCTTCCTCCTCGTCCGGGTCCACCTACAGCGTCCATGAACCCGCAGTCTAACGCTGCTCGCGTTCGCAAGGCAAACCCTTATCAGCCACCAGCGAGAGCGACCGTGCCATTGTTGGTCACACCACGACCACTGGCATTTGCATTTGCAACAGAAACACCACCAGCCGCACCGATGGTGCTAACAAATACACCGTCGTCGCCATACCTTATACCCAGACCGCGACCAGATCATACGTTATATGTCGCTGCTATATTTGGTAACTACCTGCACTCCATTAGAAGTTATGTGTCGTCTGTATGGTAATAGAGCTCACGCACGCTTCATGTCAGCCTTATTTGAACTCCTTGGGCTGAGTGGGTTCCATGTGAGCTTTTTGAACATTGTCACTCGATAGTCCTAGCCAAGGATCGCGATCGGCGCAACGCCAAAATCGTTAAACAAGGTTCTGCGACGCGATTTATAACTTGGCTGAGAGCTTATAACCCTGCAAAGCAGCCATGCTTTCCCGTCCTTATCCCGTGTCTATTTCCAATCAAGTAAGCGCAATAGACCGAGCAACAACACACAAGTATCCTTTATGGACGGATTTCTGCACAACATGATCAAGTAGTAGACTGCCCACGAAATCTCGACCACCAGTTTGAGGTAGAAAAACGCCCCTGACAACATGATGCAAGCTGTGAGTCGCACCGGCCCGTTAAAAGGCTTGAGGGACCGAGCAAGTTTGACGAGCTTGACTTGGATGGTAAGCAACTTGATGACGACGATCGTGAAGATGAGAAACGAGACAACGGATCGCTTGAGCATATGTCTGCTAACTCGGAACGTGATGATAGCGAGCGTGAGTTGTTTCAAGACGCGATTCTAGCAAGTTGCAATTCGCTTTAATTCGCATCGAAAAGACCTGTTGTTCGACGGACTCACCCTTCGTGCCCGTATGTATTCTTGACTGTTTTTCCAGTTGAGAAACTCGTAATCTCCCGCAGAGAGCATGTAGACGATAACGACGGCTTTGGTGAAGAGCATGATGGCGAAGGAGATGACGTAGAACGGTCGAGAAGGTATCATCTTGCAGGGTGGCGAGTCGTGCAACATCCACGACGGCTTTTTCTTTCCGAATGGATCCGTAAGTTGCGACTGGGACGTATCTGAGAGCGTGATAGCTTGAAAGACATGTGGGGCTTCATCGTAAATGGGACTGGCAAAAAGCGATGTTCAGTCCCAGCCTGAGACACAATCATAAAGCCTCCATAAAGGAAGCTGAAATTGGAAGTCGGTTGACAACGAATTTGAACGAAAGGTTGACAGCGGCTGCTGAGTTCTTCTAGCAAGTTCCTAAAAATCATTACCCACAGTACAGTTAAACAATCAATGTATTGGAATATGGCATCGTATCGCGAGCGAAGGGACGCCAGCATCCGGGCAGATCCTGCAAGGTCGCCGCGCACGACAGCAAAAGAGTGACTATAGCCTGAACTGAGTTGCGAATCGATTGGGGTCCAGGGAGTCCGTCTGATCGAGTCATGCACTTCCCCGGAACACAATCCACGCGCAGGAAGGAGCTGCAGAGTCAACCCATGCAGAGACAACTCAGCTTTGGCGAAGTCTTGGCCGCTGGATCCGACAAGGTATCCTGCTCGAGCGAGTGGGTTTCCGCTGGCGTTGGCCATCCCCTAGCTAGAGTGTGCCAATAAGACAAAGGTTGGTTTTCACATTTTTTGTTTTCGTTTCCAGTTTCTTCCCACTGGCAAACGTTGGCAGGGAGTATAGCGTTGACTGTTGTTGAACCAGGTACGCGGTTAGTGTGATAACTTAACGTGATCTCGGAGTCGTGCCCGTGGAAGTACTACGGGCCCAACCCTTGGATTGGCGCTCCAAAGTCCAAGCAACCTTTCGAATGCAGATGCAAGCTTCTGTCAATACAATCCCGACCAGACCCGTAACTCTCTTCCCAGATGAAATTATCTTTTACATCTTGCATTTCTTGAACCCACGCGAGGTCATCCGACTGCGTCAGGTGGGTTCAGTTGTCTCCCATACGTTTGTTGGACGAAGACGTCCACTCTGAGCACCTTTGCTAGGTGTCGAAGCAATTCAGCGGCGTCACTCGCGATGCCCGGCTCTGGAGGGCATTTTATATCAATTCACGCTTGCCTCGCCCATCTGGACCATTCCTGTGGCAATCCGCGCAGTTTCACGAACACGTATTAATACACTCAGCGCGTGTATCCCAGACATGGACTTCGCAGCCCATTAGTGTAGCTTCTCGCGTCCAAGGTCCACGGATATCTACAAAACCTTCTCCGGTCTCAACCTCATCTGACTTTCTCTTTGGGAGATTGTTCATTTGGTGTGAAGGAGAGCAACTACTTGCGCAGGATCTCGAAACCGGTGCAGGTCGGCTTTTATGGGAGAGCAGCGAACCCATATCATCACTCAACGCTTGCTCGCTGACGCTTCCTGATGCCGAGCGCGTTTTTATCGCGCTACGCCACGTAGACGAGCCCATTTCCCACCGTACGCCGATGCACGTACATTTCTTGCTTGCCTCGTTCTTCCTTGACCCTGATTGTACCCTTCCCTAGTAAGCTCTTGGAGTTTCCACTACAAGATGATGTACGCCTAACGTTAGGCCCTGTGACTTTCGAGATGGACTTGCCGGAATATGCGAATTTTCCCCTGTCTGCCAGTGCACATTTTTTATACTTTGACGGTGGCATAGATCGCATATTTGGGCACTCCCACGAGCCTATTGTTGTGGACGTGCGAACACGGGCTATATACAAATTCCCGATGTTCAGTTCCGGCATCGTGAGTAGTAAGTTGATATCGAGTTAGGGTACATGCTCATCGGTGTCGTAGGACGCGGTTATCCACAGGGAGCCTCGTCCGTGGTGGCCTGGTACCACCTTGCTATCAGGAGGGCACGTTGTCGTCTTCCGTCCCTGGCAGCACTGGGACCCTCCGATGACTCTCATTCAGGCATTCGTCGCTCCGGAACCATTGGCGCACCTGTCTAATGCCGACACCGGCGAACTTCGCCTTACGCATGAAGTTCTTGCCGAACATTGTTATGCTCCCACTCACCTCCTCCGCGGTGCCATTGTCGACCCGACAACCAAGGAGACCAACATACGGTTTCTGAGCGCTGACAAGCATCACGGTCAAACCCATTATCTCTGCGTTGACATCACAATCCCACCAATAGACTCGAGATCTACGGAGGTCCTTCCCGTGTTCGTCAACGCACAAGAGCTCCTTGTTCTTTCCGGCCTGGATCAGGCTGTCTTCTTGGACGCTTCCGACGATGGACACGGAAGGGGAATCGCTATTCTGTCCACGTCAAAGCCCTCCGAGCCTGCTGACGATTCTCTCGTCCTTTATAAATTCTCGGTCGATGCCAGTGGAGAGCAACGTACAGCCGTGGTCAGCGAACCCAGCGAGCTGACTACGCAGGATGTGTTCCGATACGCGGACCGCTGTGTATTTGATGGCGTCAGAGGAAGGATTTGTCACGATCCGGAGGCACCCTCCGATTTCTATGATTTGGTGGTGCTGGGTCTCAACTAGCTTCCTCGTGGAATCTCAAGAGGCTATGGTGTGTATCAGGCTTCGGTTGATTCTATCACTGACTGTCATATCCTATTATGCTCTCAGTCATACCACGATGCCTTCAGATTCTGCCTCATTGTGATATATGTATCTGCTGGCAACACGCCATTTATAGACGATGTAAGCAGGGTCCTGGGCAATATTAGAACACGCCCTCTCATCACCCATCAAGTGCGAGCTACCTGTAAGGTGACGTGATTCATGGTTTGTGTGTTGCTTCAAAGAGGCAAGCGTTGCCACATGTTGTCCGTATCAGACCTCGGCAATCCGAACTTCATGCATGCATTTGTGCTACCCAAGGTTGAGTCGCATACATCAGCTCTGTTCGGCTCATACCTGCTTGAACTGGCGGCGTGGATGAGTGAGGAAACCCACGCGAATACATGGTATGGGAACCTTCGGAGTAGAATGCGACTCGCTTAGGGTGCAATTACTACTAGCCCGAACGACTAATTTTCGAACGCGCCTAATTCCGCTGGTAGACCAATCCATCCTTGAACAATGTACTCACAAACGTCATTTCAGTGGTGGCAAAATACACTTGCGTCGCGCCCTGGATTCAAGGAGCATATTTCACAGGTAAAAGCCGATTGCTTTTTATCAATGATGCCAGGATAACTACATCCAATTATGAATTGACAGGACTAGAGGAGCAAGCCATCCCACAGTGTCGGGTAACTTGTACCATTCCTCTGAAGATCCTGCGGTTTCTCGACTGTGTCTTCCCAAACCATCTTCCAAGTTATGTCTACAACGTATGTTTGATGGTAGCCAGACATTGGACAATGTCCCTTTGCATGGGAGCATCTTGAAAACCACTCCGGAAGCCAACGACGAGACTGGGATCAGCCAACCACCGAGGATGGATCATAGTTCGATGTTGTCAACGATCTACACGTGTTGTGAATTGTGGCGGTAAGCGCATGGACCAACGGTTATTTGGTGCATGCTCTATAGATATCTTCTGGTATGACACCGTCGAGTAAATCGATAAATTCTCCCAATTGGACCCATCGAAGGCTGGGCACGGGTGTGCCCTCGTGCAAAACACGGACAAATCGTCCACCATTCGTATCACGCCAGACCTTCCAGAGAGGTCACACAGGGTCACCAAACCACGATGTTCACTCACCTCCATGATTATCTCGCTACCCATAGCGGGCCACCTCAACCCCCCTCCGTTTGACGCATGTCCAAGTCCCAGACCAGCTGCAAGTCGAATCAAAGTCCCATCATGTCCCACGTAAAACTTGAGCTTATAGGTTTCTTCTCCCGATCGAAGGCGCTCGAAATTGTGCAACAATTCAGAAAAGAACACGCCTAAACATGCGGACGGCTGAATATTTGTGTAAGGAACCCATCGTCGGGCTGGGCTCACCGAATGTGAGTGACGTATATGTGGAAGCGTTCTGCGCTGAGTTCCATATGTAGCTTCACGGGCTTCTCAAACTTGAGTCAACGACATGTCATGCAGCACCCACTTGTATTCCCAATCTCCGAGAGCAAAGACGGTATTGGCATCTTCCTTGGAAACACATGCACCAGTGGCGTTGCAGGGAAGCGGGTGACCATGACAGGTGCGTGAGCTGAACGTATCAAAGAAATGGTCATCTGTGCGAAACCTCAATTCCTGCCCCTGAACCGTGACAAGAGATGCAAATACGCACACCACGAGTTCCACGCACTCAGACCTGTTGTTCCGAGTGTTGTATCCAATCTGTGTTGAAGATCCTGATACTGAACGAGATGATCTGTCCACGGAGACACAGATTGATATGCTGCACGGATAGCGTCTGCGTTCGGACAGCCATAGTTTGGAACTAACGAATCAATCTTTGTATTTTAATTTTTTTAAAAGGGAGTATGGGTTAAAAGGACATCGAACGAAAAGGGCAGAAAAAACAAACATTTTGAGGCTGAGTATATATCGGCCATCGTCGTTTAATCGTGCTCGGGTCCATACCATACAAGATCGCGCCCGCGACCTGGTGCGTACGGACTTCGGTGGACGTTCGAACGTAGATATCCCGAGGATTCACGGTATCCAAGAACCCAAGCTCGTCGTGATACACAGACCAGAAGTCCTGTGAATTCAAACTAGGTGCCAATCATAAGTGAGACGGATCAGCGAACGCACCTCCCCGTGCGTGACAGCATCCTCAAGACCCTCGCGCGTGAGCTGACCGGAATCACATGTGCCCGGCCAAATTTGCGAGCCAAAGGGATGCCATTCGGGTATGACGGTCTTGTGGTACACGGACGCGGTCCCAGCTGCGTAGTCCTGTTGGATAAAGTCGTCACAATTCCATCCAGAAATGGGGTTGAGGGATCGTTCATCGGGGTATAGGTTATCAGGGGTCCGCTAGACAGAAAAATAAGCGATAATGAGACTGAATGAAACCACGAGGTCCGATACCTTGTGGTGACGAATGACGACATTCAGGTATTCCAGTGTGGCAGCGGGATCTTCAGGTTCTGGATAGTGCCGGGGGTTGACGTGGGGTGCGTTACAGTAATTGTATGTGTTCCACGGTAGGTCACTCGGGGTGACTGAAGACTTGTAGATGCCTGCGTTATTCAATGAAAGCTGCTGTCAGTTTAGAGAATCAGTTGCCACTACTCTAGCACGAAGTATAGATCTTGAGAAAACTGAGGGGCATACGTACCATGATGAACTGCGTGGTGCTGAGCTGCCAGTCTGAAGGCAGAGGCCAGGGGGTCAAGACACTGGGATCGACTTGGTACATATATCATTAGTAGTTCAAACTATTTCAGAAGTGAGTCGGATGTTTAAGTGTCCAGTGCATGGCACCCGATGGCTTGACCAATGAATCATAATTCTCACCTGGAACTAAGGAGCTTGCCTGGAACTCTGGAACGTAGTCTGATTTCAAATCTCTAAAAATTATTGACCAAATCACATCCGTCTAACAACAAGAAAGAAAAAAAAACTGGAAAATTTGTCCATCAAGAGAGGTATTGCCCTATCGTGAGGGGTACACGGACTGTGGGGTATGTAGTAGTATACCTATTAGGAATTGTACGGTCTGAAAGAATGTGAATTACCAATACCAAGTAACACAATCCTACACAAAAAAGTAACCTGGTCTCCAAAGAGAAGACGGCAACATGAAAGGAAATAGGACGAAGAAGCGAAGCTCTCCCCCCCGCAAAGCAGATATGTACTGGCGTCTTTCAACGAGCCAGCAATTCATGATCGCTTTTTGTGGATGAACTCGACCATGAAGAAAGGAGTCACAAGCAAGCACATGGGCACCCTCACTAACCCCCACTTAAAACAGGTTGAACGAGTTTGTTAGTCGTCGTTGAACCACCAGTCGCCAGTGAGTACACCCACGGCCTCTGCCGCAAATAGGTCAAACAAACCACGAGAGAAATCGAGACCACCCCAAGGACAACCCATGCACTGTGTTCCAAAGACTCATCAAGGGAAGAACATGTGATCAACGCGGGAATCAAACCTTGTCAGTGATGGTCGCCTGGACGGTCTGCCCATTATACGAAATAGTGATCGTCTGGAAGCAATATGGACCAGGGTATCCTGCTCCGAACTGCTGAACATTCAGGGCCACGATCTGTCGTTCGTTGTGAATAAGAGCACTGGTGATAATCAGCGTCACACACCATATCATTACGTTGGTTCATAACTCCACAAGCACCCCTGACAAAGCAAGTTGAGAACCGAATTAGGATGTCATGGTTTCATACTCACAAACCGACATCGTAGAAGGTAAAGCGCATGCCGGTAAAAGCTCGTTTGTGAACGTCGACATCAGCACGCGCGCGGTTGGCTACTTCGTGGTGACGCCTATGCGGCGGGGTTGCACTGCTAGCAAAAGGAAGCGCAATAGCAAGAAAACTCAGGATAGTAGAGGGTTTCATTGGCGAGAAATTTCAGGACTGATAGGGGGAATCAAAGAGAGGAGAAGCTTTTGACAAACGAATGACTGGGCAGAAGACAAGCTTCTACAGCGGTATGACCGTCGAGGGTGATGGAGGAGTCGAACAAGACGATTTTCTTTTATTGCTGGCCATGTTTGTTCGAATCGGCTAGTGTGACGAGAGCGTTTGTTCACACCACCTTGGCGAATGGCGCGGGACTCGTACAGCGCCACATTGACGCAACCGAATTAGCCAAGTCATTGAGTTCAAACGATATACTAGTATGTCAATGGTATCTTCCGGCGTCCAATTGACGTGTTCTGCGAGGGTACGAACAGAAATACATAACTGAAAAGCACATAAACGGAGTGGATAGTGTAATCAAAAACAGGACTAGAGTTGTGAGACAGGAGGTAACTGGTGTACTAACTTTGGTTACGAACAAACGGATATGCATGCCCTACTTAAATGGTTCCACACAACATTAATACCCTCCCTGCGAACTAGGGACAGCTTGTTGATGTTGCAACGACGGTGAGGCCATCTTCATCGTCGGCGTGAGCGGCTGACGCGGAGGAGACTGGTGTGGAGGGAGAGACGTCGGGTTTGGAACAGGTGACGACCCCGCGTTCTGCAGGCGAGGGGAAAGAGAGTGTGTGGCGTACTGTCCTCCGGACATCATGTGCCCAACAGACGAACCCATTGCTCCTGGCCGATTGACACTTCGGGTGCCATTAGCTGACGATGTGCGCGCTGGCAACACACCTGTCGCTTGAGTGAGATTGGGACTGCCTACACACGGTGCGATATTCGCGTCTTGTTGCTGATTACCCAGTGACGGAGCTTGTTGCAACGGTGGTGCGACTCCATTCCACTGTCGTCCAGACCCAAGCTTCGGGTTCAGGTTAGCGCCTGCAGGTATTTGCATGTTGTAATGAGTGCCATTCGGCACTAAATGTGCATACGGAGCTTGAATAGGACGACCCTGTGTGCCATGCATCGCCGCGTTGACATCCTGACCTTGGGCATATACCAGCTTCAGGTTTTGCATCTGCTGCTGCGTGGTCAACCCATTGGGTGGACGGGAGTGCATGTAGGCGGCATTGGGGATCGTGTAGCCATTGATGGGAATGTGGTATCCGTTGAGAGGGATTGAAACAGGCTGTTGCATGTCCGCTTTCTGACGCATTGGCGAGCCAGTTGGCGGGGCGGCTTGTTGGGGCTCTGTGGCGGGGGAAAGAGTTGGGTCGGGAGCGTGTTGTTTGGTTCCGTTGGTCGTTACACCTTTGGTGACATTCCCATTTGGTGCGGACGCAAGTTTCACAGAATCATCTGAGGAAGGGGGTGCAGGGGATGGAGAGCCGCTAGCGGTACCATTCGCCGGTACAACAGGCGAAGCGGTAACATGCGGCGAAGGGGTCTGAGACAGTGGAATTGCCGGAATCATGTTCATTATCTGAGGCGGTCCGGGGGGGCGCAAGGCTGCAGTATGAGAGATACGGGGAGTAGCGGACTGAGGCTGCAGTGCCTTCATGTGCGTCTGCATCGCGATAGGGACCCCATTAGGGACTGCGGAAAGTGGCACGGAAGCCATTTGCCGTGATGTGGCAAGTTGCGAAATGCCGTTCGCGAGAGCGCGTGGAGTCTGTGCGTCTCTGCGGATGAACGGCTGTTGCGTACCAGTCCTAAAGGGAACGATTGATTGCTGACGACCTTCTGTTGAAACAAGCACCAGTGTTGCGTCATTGTTGATGTGCTGTTGGTCTGCCTCTGTAAGCAGTGTCATCATGTGACGAAGGTATTTGGGAGAAAAGTCATCGACGATGACGCGATCCTGTTCATCGATCCCTTCGGGTGCCACTATTGGATCGTCGTCTTCATCAAACCGCCATCGCTCTCGCAACCTCCGTATATCTTCATCGTTCTCGTCAAAACCTTCCTCTGGAGATCGACCAAAGCTACGATGTGATTGACGTGATTTTGGAGAGAAACCATGTCTCCGGCAGAATGCATCACGTCGATCAAGCATAGTGTTACCGGACCGCGTCGCACGACGACGAAGGTAGCGGAGATGTTCAAATCCTCTCTCCTCCACTTCAGTGTCCGCCGACGATGACCATGATGGTCGTGCCGAAGGAGGGATGGCTTTCCAATATCGACGGGTGTAGGGGACTGAGGGACGCTGGTACGAGCTCTGAAACACATCTCATCAGAATGTCAAAAAAAAGGGGTCGATCAAGCCTACCTCGAGGATATCTTCGTAGCCATGATCCCTTTCTTTGCGCCGTGTAAGATCGCGTTCGATCGCGGCGTTGATGAGGCTGAGCCGCTCTCTCGGGCGGATAGAAGCTTCAGTTTGGAGGCAAGGTGTACCAGAGTCGCCGCTCTCTCTGGTTCGAATCTTCAGGCCGGTGATGCGGCTGGAAGGGGAAGGTCAATCAACATCAAAGGAACGTGGAATACACCATCAATCATACTTGGTTGATTCCACTCTCGGCTTCTTTACGACCCGCTCTTTCTCGTACAATAGTTCTTCGTCCTCCTTGGTTCCCAGGGCAGGGAACTTGCGCTTTAGCTCCGCGAATTCGAGCCTTTTCTCCCAGACTTGTACGACTTGTTGCACGTTTTCTTTCTTTAGATTTTCGCGAGCTACGAGTGTCTTGGCGAGCTCCAACGACTGTGCGAGCTCGGACTGTAAACGCAAAAGCTTGTCCGAAGATGTTGCCTGCGATGCTCGCGTCTTTCGTACGGACTTGATTTCGCGACGGCGGAAGCATATGTAAGATTCATTGATAACGTCCGCCTCGTCGAACTAGAAATATGTCAGACAAAAGAGATGGTATATGAGCGGGCACCTACGTTGAGAATTGGGATTATCCGGTGGCCGCCTCTTTCGATCCGGCGTTCTCTCCAATACGGAAAGATCACCTTTGCCAAACGAAGTAATTGCGCCGGTGGTGGTATCAATGTTGGTACAATAAAGCTGGCAAAGACGGAGGGAGGAAGTGGAGATGAAAAAACATCTTGATAATCCGAGAAGGGCGGGAAGGCCATTCCGGACTCCAGTCCCTGAAGCCGGATCATTCGTCAGCATATGCTTCAACTGCGTTAGACTGATTGACATACGTGATGCAGGAATTCGGTCTTCTCATGGGTTATCTTCTCAAAGATGCCCATCACCAACTCGAACTCGTCTTCCGTGACCGCGACAGCTTGGGCAGACTCCGGCTCCTTGCCCTTTGCTTTTGCGCTTCGCTGGGGGCAAGAACGCGTGCCAGCACCCGATGCGGAGACCGCACCTTGCATGCTGGTTCCCTCTCCACGAGCCTCCTCGTTATTGCGGTCGAGCCATTCTTTGTCGCGCTCATCCATGTAATATGTGAATGAATCAATGAGGCCGCTAGAGATAGCTTCTTCGACAGTTTCAGAGGAGCGGACATATGTATCCGGTTGCGTCCATTGGTTAGGGGGGTAAAGCTCGGCATAATTATCGACCAAACCCGTTGAGTCCGGCGTGGGGATATACGCAGCGGGAACCGGAATAACTTTGTCAGTTCCTCCCCGGGTGGAACGCCCCACGGACTGATGCCGCTGCGATGCCGCGGAAAGCACTGCCTGCAGGTGGTGCTCCTGTATGATTAGTCAGCCATCGATAATCGATTTCCCACGGTATCAGCCAATCAGAGAGCGACACGTCGGCGTGTTCAACAAGGACGACTCGACGCTCGACGAGCACAAAGGAGACTCACGTTGGCATCCTCAGCGTCCACGCCAGCCGTGCTGACGATTCTGGCCTTTTCCTCGTCCTCGTCGAATGACAAGGCATCCGCATCGATGTTACCATGGACGACCTTGAGACGAGTCTTGTTTGTGACTCGGTTGCGGTTTCGTAGGGCGGAAGTACCCAAATTGTGGTTGCGGGGCATATCATGGAGAGCGTTTAGAGAAAAAGAGGAGTTTACGGATAGCAGAAAACAGTAGGAGAGGGGTGGTCGTTGTCGGTGGCAGCGGCGGCGCTGGGGTCGGAAAATTGGCCGAAAACCCACTTTCGGGCCGAGATAATAAAACTGTAATGTGACAAATACAGGCCGCCGTATGCCGGTGTTTGGCCCAAACACAACTTCCCCGCCCTGATTACTTACCTTGCACGGGCTGCCGACGGAAAATAGGAGGAAAATCTAAACAAAAATACTAACTACTACGACTACGATATCTCGACTCTTGGTGTGATTCTCAGCCATGTTGCTGACATAGTGGCGCACTGGGCATTGGTCGAAAACTACCACAGTCGACGTGGCAGAACGTGGCGGCTAATTCCCCACTCGGTTCGGCAGGCAACGACTGGTATAGATCATCATCTGCACAATGCATCCCGGTCCAATAAGCAAGCGCATCAAGCCAACGAAGAAAGGAACCTTACCATTTCAACGTAGTTCGACAGGGCTGAGGCGGGGGAGTACAGTGGAGGCATCCAAAAAATATGGTCTCAACAGGCTGGAGAGACATGGCGACTCTAGTGCAGATGATGACAAAAGAATTCGAATGTCAACGAAGTGCACATCGTCATCCCAAGGCTGTGCAATGTCGTGTACAGTTGGTTCTGAAATCGTACTCGATGGGTGCGGAACCTCTCACAGTCAAGTGTGAAATGTCAGTTTAATACTAAAACCCATCAATTAGCTACATATATGCCGCGATTGCAAGTTTTGCTTACACCCGGGTTCACTGGTTTGTCTCTGCTCATCACCCGCCATCGGGAGGATGCGGTAGCGCACAACAGGGTCACGGATGTGATTAACAAAAGAAAAGTACCACTCTGTGGCTTTTTTCTGTGGGTGGGTAGAACAGAATGTGAGTGCTGGAATCTTTCGAGGTCAGTGCGAACGGTTACCTTGCCCTGATCCCTGTCTCCCTACGTGCTTTCTTCAACATATTCAATTGGAAGCGCCTCTCGGTACCAGCTGCGAAGTAGTAGTGGTGCGAGAGGCATTTTTTGAGGTAGGATCGAGTGAGACATGTTGAGCGATGAGAATGGCAGAGGGAAATGGTGGATGGGCTGAACAAGAGTGTTACGCCTCCTGGTCCATACTCGGCGCGTGGCTTTGCCACGTGAGAGATACGGATAGCTTTTGATTCAGGTCAGCCACTTCGACCCAGCTCACTGTTAGAAGTAGCACCCGCCCACAGCGTGTCCTCAGGTAGGTACTATTACTCGAACGGTTTGAAGGCGCCTCGCAAGTAATAAGAGCTTGGTTTTCCTTGGTGTTGAATACCACTTTTGTGCTGGCTCAAGTGGCTGACTAGATCCAGTCAGGACGTCAACAGCACTGGCTCAGTGACTGGAAGGCATCCACCTCTTTGGCTCACGGCTCCACCGCGGGAGCTTACACGACGTGGAGATTCTCCACCCTTCCTTTGCAACAATGCAGGAAGGCCAGAGAATCTCGTTCTACACGTGCCTTCGTACAACGTGCCTTCGTTCCATCAATGGGCAAAGATAAGCCAACGTGTCTGTACTATCAAGAACAGAAGTTGATGGGTAGTATAATCTATACGTTGCGACCGGCCTCCCCTCTATAGATTTCGCCCTGCGTATGCTCGTGCAATGTAAGTCCCGAACTTGTCATTTGTCGATGATAATATGGCCGATTGTTTACTAGGTTACTGGTCTTTCTAGCCTCGTTCGAGAACTCACTACGTGGGGGTCTCCTTTTATATCGTACTTCCCGCTTCCAAAGTTACTGCTTATCATATGTCGCAAGCACAATATTCCGTATATCCACCCGCGGGTGAAACGGCGTTATTGCGGCTTTCCGATACCAGTATATTCCTCTCGGCAGTTTACCATCGAGTAAGTCGTTATATCTACTATGGCAACCGTAACGTCAGGTTACAATGTTGGCATTGACAGCATTGTCATGAGTCTTGGAGCAACCAAACAAATCCGTTGAACCTTAACACTTGAAGCAAGCATGAATCGATTTCACAGAGAATTGTGATGGTCACTCCAATTTGAAGGGCCATCAGCCCGCAGGAGAGCTAGACTGTCAAGTTACCATTGTGATCATCGTGGGAGGTCGCAATTATAGGGTTGTAAGTGATACGTGTAAGTAAGGAGACAAAATGTTCAGCAAATCTTTGTGCTTCGTTTGAACCATAAGTAGGATTCGAACTGGTCAAAGACCTTGAGCTTATCATCAATGGCATGCTGTTCAGGCCTAACGGGTATATCCCAGATTTGAATGGATGGCCGTAAGTATTCCCCTTCTAATGCCGCCAATTCGAGTCGTGATATTTTTTCTCCAGGTCAAGTTTGGTTTAATGTGCCTGCCGTGGGCAAAGAATATGGCTCTGCCTTTTACTGTGTCCTCTGGTAAGCAACGGTAAGCAGCGCCCGAGAAACAATAGAGGGGTTATCGATATGAACGCGGGACATCGATGGTCCACGAGAAGCATAGACAATTGATGCCAATGATGGTCTCCTTCAAGTTTCTCGATATGGTTCGTCGGCAACTGATGTGCAAACTGCGTCGGTTCTACTAGAATTTTACCCCATTTTACAATCCCTTTGTTTGCACGGCGGAGCGCCCGACGAATCCAAAGGGAAGTTGGTGGCGTTTCTGAATCAGGCATATAGTCCGGTATTCATTGGCTGATCGACATGGCCTTGGAGAAGGGATCAGTGTGCCTGGGCCAGGTCCTAGTCAAGCCCAAGCCTTCAGGGTGTTGGGGTCAGCCACTGGTAGGAGGCCCGCGTACCCCCGCGACAACATAAGTAAGGATTGAGAGAAAATTGCTGTGGCGTGTCACATGGATGGTAAGGTTTTTATAACTTGCTCGATCAAACACGAGGCAGTCCAAGTTCATTTCGACTAATACTCGGATAACGCGATAAGCGCTTTTGCCGCATCCGATTGGCCAGACGAGGCTGCTGGGAATTCGAACTTCCATTGCAGCGCTTGAAATTTGCTGATCGAGCTTGAACTTGAAGTAGCGGGGGTTTTTCATGTACGTCGGATCTAGTCAACGGCGTACTACATAGTATACAGTATTAATAATAGCGCGAAGAAAATTAGTAATATTCAGAGTTTTGAGACTGAGACCCACGACCCGAACCGCTGGTCGTTCTCGTGCTCAATTTCGTTAAGTCACTCGGGCCTAGTGACTCACTTCAGACTGTCAAGTGTCCCGTAAGTCAGTGACCGTCACATTTCGAGCACCAGCCAGATAACGTTCACGAGCCTTGGTGCCTACCAAACTGGGAAAGCTTTAGTCGGAGTTCCTCCCGCGGTGTTTGAAAAGGAGCCTTTTATGGGAGGTGTACTACTTTAGCGAGTGGCGTAAAAACAGAAAAAGATTCTGGAACATCATGATGGTGCTAGCTCAGCGGTTGTGTTTCCCTCGGTCGCCTTAATGTCGCTTGTACCCAGGCTGTCCGTTCATTTCGCGGGCCCAAGCGGCGCAGGGGACGGGGATGGAGCGGATGGTTGACCCGAATAACTTAAATTCGATTGGTGCGTAGATACCGACGCGTTTTATCTCCCTGCCAGGGACTAGAATCTGATCGAATAATATTGAGAATCTCAGATTGATGACGCGACTACTGAATCTGCCATCTCCGCCAACATATGTACTACTAATATCCACAGTCCGAAAGTTCTCGTTGTTCCTTTTCCTTCGAGGACTTGCACACTCCAGGGGATCGACATTTTTTGCATTCCTTTATATATATTCCCCTCTTCTTAGACGTTCCTTTTTCCTTCGCCCCGTATGACCCTCACATTTGCAGACAGGCTCAATGCCCAGGTATTGATCTTTGGTCTCCCATGACGCGTATCTCTCATCTTCTGCCAGGTTGCCGATTCTGTGGTCGGGCGATGGTTTCGCCTTGAGGGGTCTGGCCACCCTCGCGAGCGAGAAGGCTCGCGATTCATGGTGTGTCGCTTATCCCTACCCATGTGGCATGTGGCATGTGCACAGACTAACAACATGCTATAGACGGATATCCGTGCTGGTCTAACAACTTGGGTGCGCACACTCTTCCGTTTCACCACGTTCTACCTTGACTCCTTCCCCTCGATCCAACGTAGGCTGCCATGGCGTACATCGTGAGCCCTTCGTCCCTTCCAAAAATACAATCGAAATGAAAGTCTCATTCGCATATGTTACAGATATCCGTCAATGCCTCGATCATATCTTCCTCGGGGGGAACCTGTGTCTGCGACAGTTCCGATTACTGTGACACAGACCAAACGTATCTCTCCTGTATTCAGGAGGTTCAGCAGGATCTCATCACCAGCACTGCTGCCATTTCTGCCCTCTCCTCCGTTCTCATGGGTGCACTAGCCAACCTCCCTGTGGGTATGGCTCCTGGCATGGGACTAAACGCCTATGTATGTCGTCTCCTCGAGCTCTGGCCGCGCTGCATCTGACAGGATTCCGATTGGTTACGCAATTCAGTTCACTTACTCTGTAGTCGGCTACCACGGACGTGGGTTTATAACCTACCAAGAAGCTCTTTCCGCCGTCTTCTTGGAAGGGTGCGTGCCGAACTTCCCCGACTTCTTCAAACGTTGACGACCAACGGCTTCCCCGCAGCTGGGTGTTTTTTATCTTGTCGTTACTTGGTTTGCGTCAATGGCTGGCGCGGATCATGCCACAGTCACTCGTTCTTGCCGTGGGTGCTGGAATTGGTATTTACATTGCGTGCGTGTCATCGAAATTCTAATTCGCTTCCAAACCACTGAAGCTGATGGACATCGATTCCTTTATTTAGATTCATCGGCCTAAGTAATACTATTGCTTCCCCCTCGCACTGTCAAGGAAGTATTGATGTTTGCCCGCAGCGTCTGGTGGTCTAAATGTCATTGGAGGGAACGTGACTAACTTGGTAGGTTTGGGGGGATGTGAATCAAGCGGTACGCTACCCATTTTTGCCGTTTCTTCTCGTTTAATCTCCTCACTTTTTTTACCTGATTTCAGATTGGGTCAGCCCAAACCTTCCGAATTTCTGTGGTACGGGGGTACTGCAAAGTCCTACTGTGTGGTTAGGCATCTTCACAGGCGGGTACGCAGCTTTCTTGTCAGTGTTGTCGAATTTAGTGCTTACTTATGTTTGCATCAAAGCATCTTAACTGTGTTGTTGATGATGTTCCGTATCAAGGGCTCGATCCTCATCGGCATTTTTGTTACATCCATCATTTCGTGGCCCCGATCAACCCCCGTGACATTCTTTCCCAACACCGCTACTGGCGACCAACTCTTCGATTTCTTCAAGCAGGTTGTCACATGGCATCCGCTGAAGCACACCGGTAATGCTCTAGATGTAAGCATGTCTCCACTTTTGCGAGTGGCCAATATTGATAAAGGGATGCTAGTATAACTATGGCAAAGGCAAGGTTTGGTATGCTCTTATCACCTTCCTCTATGTAGATATTTTAGGTAAGGTCCTTGGTAAGTTTAACTTTACGTTGACTCAACAAACTTTGTAGACACCACGGGTACCCTGTACTCTATGGCCAAATTCGCTGGACTCCGAGACCCGGTTACTCTTGACTTCGAAAACTCTACAATCGCGTACTGTGTTGATGCATTCTCAATCTCCATGGGCGCTCTTGTTGGCACCAGTCCTGTCACGGCTTTCATTGAATCTGCGACAGGTATTGCAGGTACGTAGCGTCACATGTGGCATTAGACGCTGCTCAAACACGCTTACAGAGGGAGGGAAGACCGGCATTACCGCGATCGTGACTGGCCTGCTATTCTTTGTGTCCATCTTCTTCGCTCCTATATTTGCTTCCATCCCCCCTTGGGCTACGGGGAGTGCTCTCGTCATCGTCGGCTCCCTCATGATCCGCAATGTCCGTGACATCAACTGGGATTACATCGGCGACGCTCTCCCAGCCTTCTTGACGATCCTTATAATCCCGCTCTCATTCAAGTGAGTTCTTATCGAGAGTTTGGACGTATGACTGAGGTCTTGCAGCATTGCGTATGGTGTCATCGTAGGGATTGTAACTTACACCATTCTCAACGGCTTCGTCTGGATCGTTCGCAAAGTAACCGACGGTCGTATCTCGCCTCCCAATTATGATACATCGGAACCATGGAGTGTACCTCCTGGTCGTATCATTCCACCATGGATGTAAGTTCACGGTATTATGTCATTTTTCGTACCCTCTAATTCCGCTGCAGCAGCTACCTCCTTAGTCTGAGGGGCGATAAGGTGACCGATACCCACGCAGGATTCCCCTTCCAAGTCCGCCATAGACATTCGGAGATCTCCATCGACTCTCAAGACCAAGCTGGCTTCACACCAAAGAACTCGAGCTTTGCGAACTCTGAAAAATAAACGCTCCCCGCCCTCTTTTGCATATATAATTATGGGTTTACTCGCCACCTAGAATGCGGGACCTGTCGTTGCTGTGTGTTCTTTTTATTGTGTATTTTGTGTCTTACTGCTGTTCTATTGTTTCATCCTTGTTTTTGCGGAGCGGTTCCTTGACCTCTTTCGACGTATCTAGAGTTTTAATTGCCTGGAGACGGGACCTTTGCTTGACTTGACATCATTTTCTTACACTTGTGTACTCGTTAGCCAGGGATTTTTGCGGCTGATAACCAATTACAAAAGTCTTCCCTCTCTCACAGTTAAGTCCGCAAAAAGGCCGTGTCACAGACATTCAGATTCCAGTGATTTTGATCCCGGAAGACTCGGACATGCTTGTCAACGGACCATGCTTCCGCATTTGAATTCACCGGGTCATATACGCGGATAGCGAGGCTAGGAACGTTGGTGATGGGCCTGTCAAAGGATATCGCGTTACACAATGTTGCCTGGTTGCACTACCCTTCAAAGTGTCGACATATAGATCGATCCACAAGGGCCTGACCGGCCTGACTCCTAGATGTCAATATTGTTGGCAAGACAATTAATTGTGCGGTCAGGACCCCCCTAATCTGAACTCTTTCTTCTTCCTTCAATTCTCTAGCTTGCCTTCCTTGGTTGTCAATGAGACACTGGTCGGCATGTCCAAGTATTAAATGATTATGTTCCGAAAACAAGAATACGGTATAGCATACAGAGGTATAGCGAGATGTGACTACGCTCGCTGGCGATCTCTCTCACGACTCGTCTTCGTGTCCACCCTCACGTATTCGCTCTCGTCCGGCGTGCTGCTGTCTGGGTCTTTCTTCACAGTCACGTACGCCTCACCGAGAATCTGGAGCGCAACGGCACGAAGGGTGGCTTTGCTACGAGGGACAGTCGTATCCTCTAGTATGCGATCACAAGTTTCACGCAAAACAGACTCTACTTCGAGTTTCGTTCCCTATACGGGCTGTTGAACAACGGGCCACAAGATCGGAAAAATTGACAGACCTTGAAAAGGGCTTGTAGACCCTTCTCGGCAGCTTGTTCTTCTAGGCGTTTTTTCTCCTCGGGTGACAAGTTTCCTGCCTTCTCGGCGGCTTGAATTTGATCGAAAACACTCTTCAATTCGATAGCCGAACGAAGTGTCGACACCCTATTAGTGATGAGGATTTTTGCACAAGACAGTACCACAATACGTACGTCTCGCTGAACACATGATACTTCCCTTGCACATTGTGCAACCAACCACCGACTCCGAAAAATGTCTGGCTGGTGGCTAGGAAGTGCTTCGCCTTAGATACGTAGACAAAGCCGATCGCATGCAATAGGTCAACACCATACGACTCCTTCCTGAGCTCCCTGATGACAAGGCTCGTCGTGTTAGATATATTCGAAGATCAGAAGACATACTCTGCTTCGAGCTGACAGATCGTGCGCCAACTGTTGGATACCTCTGGATCATCGGGGCCCGTCGCCGACTCCGTAAATATGCTGAGCTTGCGCTCCAAGTTCTCGACGCTGTCAAAAGTCAGAACAAGATAAGATAGCCGACCAAGATATCCACTGACAGCTTTCGTACCCGCGCGGAACGAGCTTCGGCTTTCTGACAAAGTTATTGGAAGTTGCAGCAAGGATCAAGGTAAGCCAAGTTACCTCAGCGGTGGTTTTCCTCTCCTTCTCTTCTTTCCGTGCCTTCTCCTCTTCTGATAGGATTTCTTTGCCCTTAGCATCACGCTTCACTTCTTTACCATCCTCCCCTTCCGCTTCTTCCGCTTCTTGTAGAGCCGTCTTCATGTCTCTAGCCAAGCTTATCTGACCTATGATCGGCAGGAAACGTTCGCCACCAAATATTGCACCGAAAACCTCCTCGGGATCGACAAAACCTCCTTCTGGGGCACTCTCCTTCGGACCAAACTCGTTATACTTCTTGCGGAGTGTTGGGTCTGAAAGCGTCTGATAAGCAATCGCGATCTCCTTGAAACGCTCCTCTGCATGCGGGTCGTCCGGATTCTTGTCAGGGTGATGTTTGATAGCCAGCCGTCCTGAATGTCAACGTTGGATGAGGATCATGTAGGGGTAACACAATGAATCAGCAAATAATACTTGCGATATGCTTTCTTGATGTCCTCTGTGGTCGCGTCTATTGGGACACCGAGGAGATCATAGTACCCAGTCTCCAAGGGTTTCTCTTGTGTGCCAATCTTGCGGCTTTTCCGTGCAGCGGCAGTGGAATGTGAGCCATTGGTGTGTGGCGTGGAGGAGACGGATACACCAAGTGGCAGCTGTACTGGATAGAACCCATGTTGGTACACAGCTTGACATTGGAAGCACCGGACGCGGAGTAGGGTTCCTGGAGGAGGTGTCGGGGAGGGTACGGGGAACTCCAATGAGGCATTGCATGTGCCACACTGCGAGCGTATATGTGGGCTATATAGCCGTGAAGAGAATACGGGATATACAGTCATTGTCGTTCTCGGGCAAGCTTCGCACCACTGTACCTCCACCGCTCCGGAGCGCAGAAAGGGTTGCCGCAGGTCACGTGAGTAGCGATCTCTGGACTTGGAGCTCTCACTTTCTGACTCGCCACCAGCAAATACTCCCCCGGGAGGTGATTTGGAGAGTACAGTTGTCGCCGCTGAACGTTAACGCTGCCGGGCTGACGTAGATCTGTAGGGTTATAATACTTGTATCGATGGACAGACCGGAGTAAAAGTGGGGTACAATTTCAGAAATGTACTAGAACACCTCATTGTTACTAGTGAGTGCACGACCTAGTCACTCCTGTCCGAATCGTTAGGAATTTTCGAACTGCACAAATCTGTGCCAGGTGATCATCGAATTTGCCACTTTGGTTCCCAAGTCCGTGCTGATAATCGACAATAGCAGACAAACCAAAGAGGAAGAAAAATACATGATGTGGGTCTTGCATGCAAGGCCAGTGTGGGATCTAGGGTGCTATACAAGAAGACTTGCACGGCAGCCCTCAAGCCGTTCACGAGTCTCAACAAAAACAAAGCGACATTGATATCGATCAAAGGCGCGTTCTTGCCGGTGCGTTGGGCTGGGGTAACACGACCACGGATTGGTGAAAGCGTCGTCAACGAGACGAGCGTTATCAGGATAATGTGCACGAGATAATACAAAGACACGGGTGCTCGTCACCCGCATGCGGAAGACATGAAAAGATTCAGACGGCAGACGTCATAAGGCTTTTGCACCTCGCGACACGCCTTCTACGGAATGTATCAGTACAGCCAGTGATTAGAATGGCCAAGGCAGCCATCATGCATCCCGAATGAAGACAAGCACCATTTCCTTCTGCACTTGTCCGGATGATAGGGAGCGGATAACGAGTCATCCTGTTAATTAGCTGAAGAA
>JBBPSD010000333.1:0-29208 GCA_038093415.1 Xerocomellus chrysenteron | reverse complement strand
AGTCAAAGGTTTAAGCGAACATATGAAATGGTCAAACAGTTAGAGTGCTTCCGACGGTTCCGAGTTCGGAAGGGCGCGAGAACTTTTCGGAAGCGGTTCCGGTCATTGCTGAAATACCTCTGGCCCTTCCGAGTTCGGAAGGGCACGGGAAACTCGGAAGCGGTTCCGAAATGGTGCTTCCAAAATGAGACCTCGGAAGCACCGGAACCACTGTGTGGTTCACGGTTGAATACTGTCACAACATAGGCTATATCTTCCACCTTGTCTCAGCATAGCTACTCATAGAAGTCATGACCATCGCCTGAGCAATCCGAGTTATTTTCGGTCAGATCCCGTCAGTCCATCTCTAACCATCACACATCCATGTCGGAACCAATGGTATATTGGTGCGTTTGTCGTTGATATTGCAAAGGTGTTCGGAAGGCCTTGAACACACTGAAAACCTGGCGGTGACATCTTCGTGAGGCGTCGAGTGAAGATGAGAAGGAAGCGATACGTCTCGCAGGACGTTCGGAACAGTTTCGTGCCTTCGTACAGGGTGCCAGCACTACACGGCGGGGACAGAATCAATCAGAAGAACAAGAAAACAGCTCCCCTGGTATAGGTTCAAGACGTCCAGCTGCTGATGATGTCAATGAGTCCCATAGGAGGACATCTAGGCGTCTCTCGCCCCCGTCGGACTTTGCTGGGGTATTTTCATGTGTTGATGTGTGTGGTTTTCCTTTCTAACACAAAACTGGGGCAGCCAGATCCTGTGCCCGACCTCGGCGACGGAAATACTTTTGGTCCCGATTCTAGTGACGAGGATGACCATAATCATGGCGCTGATCCCAGGCCCGATAATAACGAGCGCCAAGAGTCCCAAGACCCCGCGAGTGATGAGAATGCTGGCCAGGACAGTGGTCCCGATCATGATGGGCAAGATCTTGGTGATAATAATGAGCGCCAAGACCCCAGAAGCGATGAGGGCGGCCAGGGCAGTGGTTCCGATCACGACGAGCAAGATCTTGGTGGGGATGCCCCCGATATCCTGCCTAGAGGCAACGCGAGTATCATCGATCTTGACTTGGATGAACTTGCTCGTGTCGCTACCTTCCCCAAACACATCCGCGACCTATCGTTCATTCAGGCACTCCGAAACGCCTCTCTAGACGACGGCATTGGATTGACAGGCGATGCTGTTCATCATCTTCGCAATCCCTCTCATGAATCCCTTGAACCAGACCCAGACACCAAACTCGCCTTGTCAATATTTTTCGCACTTGAACACTCATCAGAGGAGAGCTACGAGAGGATACGGCGCAGCATTCGTGACCGACATCCTGACACATTGCTCCCAAGCTTCTACCACGTCAAGCAGGTGCTTGCCGACTTCAGCGGAGTGACATCCTTGGTCAACGACATGTGTATCAACTCCTGCGCTGCGTTTGTTGGACCATACGCTCATCTCCACCAGTGTCCCGAATGCAACGAAGCCCGGTATGATCAGACGAGGTTGGAGAACAGTGGCGGCGATATCAAGGCTCCCCGTGCTGTTTTTAACACCATTCCCATTGCTCCGCAGCTCCAGGCGCTCTGGCGACACCCTGGGAGCGCTCAGAAAATGCGATATCGAGAGCAACAAACTCAGGCAATCTTCGCAGAGCTTCAAGCAAATGATGGGTTTGTCAAGACGTACGACGATGTATTTTGTGGCAGTGCCTATCTCGATGCCGTTCGCGACCAGAAAATACTGCCAACCGATATGCTTCTCATGTTATCAATCGACGGGGTGCAAATCTATGAAAAGAAAGAGTCTGACTGCTGGATATACATATGGATAATTCTTGACCTCTCCCCCGAGCACCGATACAAAAAGAAGCATGTTCTTCCGGGCGCAATCATTCCTGGTCCCAAGAAACCCAAGTTTATCGAGTCGTTCCTATTCCCTGGATTCCACCACCTCTCGGCAGTTCAGCGTGAAGGACTTCACATCTGGGATGCATCACGGTCGCGCGAGTTTGTCTCTCACCTATTTTTCTTTCTTGGCTGTGCAGATGGCCCTGGGCTTGTCTCATTATCAAACTTTGTTGGACACTCGGGGAAACATGGATGTCGGATGTTGTGTCCTCTTACTGGTCGTCGCAAACCCGGCGGATCGCAATACTACCCTGTCCTACTTAAACCAAACAACTACAACATCCCAGGATGCAACCATGACGACATTAGTCCATATGACATCCGATCTATCTCATCAGCTGAATATGCACAGCACCTACACTACGTCCTCGAATCTCGCACAAGAGCCGAATTTGAATCACGTCGCCTGCAGACGGGTATTGTTGGCCCCAGCATCATACTTGGCCTTCAGCCAGATCTGATTTTAGGTATTCCGGAGTGTTTCTCGTCGGAAATGATGCACCTCAGTGGTGCAAACATGGCATCTCTCTGGCATGACATTTTTTGCGGTTCCATTGAGTGTTCTCCACAGTCGGACAACCGCCACACATGGCACTGGGCTGTACTGAAAGATAGCAACACTTGGAAAACGCACGGACAGCTCGTCGCCGATTGCAAGCCATACCTTCCCGGGTCATTCGATGTTGCTCCTCGTGATCCGAGCCTTCATGCAACCGAATGGTACAAGTCAACCGAATGGATTGGATGGCTATATGGTGTTGCCCCAGCACTGTTGTATCGCGTTCTACCCGACGATATATGGCACAATTATTGCAAGTTTGTTGCTGCACTCCGCATCATGAGTCAATACAGTATTACTCCACAGCAACTTCAGCGCGCCCATCAGCTCTTTGCACAGTGGGAGAACGAATTCGAGCTTATATTCTATCAACGCCGTGTGGACTGCATCCATTTTGTATGGCCCTGTGTTCACCTGATTAATCATCTCACTTCCGAGGCTGCACGTGTTGGGTCACCCATCTGTTCCTCCCAGTGGACAATGGAACGTACCATTGGCAATCTTGAGCAAGAAATACGCCAACCCTCCAATCCATTCGCAAACCTCGCACAGCAGGGTATCCGGAGGTGCCAGATGAACGCTCTCAAAGCCATGCTCCCAGAGCTCGATCCCGAAAGTTCCTCCTTCCCACGTGGTGCTACAGACCTCAGTAACGATTATGTTCTACTCCCAAAATGTGACCGCTACCCTACCAAAGTTGCGACAGATGAACAACGTGTCATTGCAGCTTATCTTGGCCATCTGGTGGTGCCAAAACTTTGTTGTTGGGCACGGCTTCGCTTACCAAATGGCCAGGTAGCACGCTCACAGTTTACAGAGCTTGTAAAAGCGCCCGAGAATGTCAGGATGGCTCGGAATGTCAAGGTATTTTTTAATACTGTTCTTGTACATTTCTTTCTGACATTGTCAGTGAAGATTGTACATGATGGCATTCAGCGCATCGCTGAAGTGCGATACTTCACACGATTTATTAACAGAGCTGCTGACGATGCCAGCAACGATTCTGATACCATAGACAACAACTCAGATCGTGCGCTGTTCACAAATGTTGCCCTCGTAACCCTATACTCCCACCCACACCCACATCTTCTTCACGAATCATTCGGAACAGTTGTCTCATGCACGAAACTGGGAGAAGAGAGTCTCACAGTCATACAAATCTCTGCTATCCAAGCTGTTGTCGCAATGATCCCACACAAACTGTCTGTCAACGAAGAAAACAGGTACTTCCTTGTGGAAAAGAGTGGTATGGAGCTTGCACGATTTGGGAATGATGAGGAGGAGAATGATGACACAGAGGAATAGGTATTACACATTATTTGGACACGTTACAAGCAGACATGGCTGTGGTACAATCTAAACAGACAGTTTGATGCACTTCCAAGACTTTTCGAGAGCCTGTTCAACAGTCTCACCAGCACCAGTGATTGGACGAGTAATATACTCAGTTATACGAAGAGACAAGGGTCCTTCTTCTGTGTTGTCAGGGATATGGGTGACCTTGGCAAGGATGCGACATTCGGCTGCTGTAATGCTGTCATACTGATTAGATATGATTAAGTAGATATTAAAATTCACTTACCATATGACTTCGGAGTCACCTGCTCCATTTTCAGTCTTTGGGTCAGTGCTTTCCACCTTGAAAGGGCCCTCTTTGATCCGAAAGGCAATGATCTATGTTACCAAAGATATCATCTAGGCACTCCTGCCAACACACATGTGTTACACACCTTTTTCCCAGGAGAGTCAATATTGATTTCAAAGTGGTACATTTCCCATTCAGAATGGACACTACTGATCTCGAGATTGATTACTTTGCCAACAGGCTCGAGAAGATGGAGTGCCATTTGTCGATAGTCGTGGTAGGTGGGATTTATTAGGTTTAAACCTAATCTGATTACGCTTTTGTATGTGGCTTGATTTTCCCACCTTGAAGCATGTACACTGTGCCCATATCTTTATACTATACAACCATGTCCCTTTCTCCTTGTCCACTCGAGAGCTCACTTAACTTAACTACCTTCAATGACCAAATCTTTACGATACCATCACAATTCCAGCTGCCATTGCAAATCCAAATACCACCACAATCATTGCAATTCCAAATACCACCACAATCATTGCAATTCCAGCCACCATCACAATTCCAAGCATCGTACTCCAACATCAGCAACAATGGCACTTTCCCAACGCATTGGACCACAAATTTTCATGTAAATCAGGTAAGTGATATATCTACATTGATACAAAGAGTTTTCACACACATATATTCATGTACAGCACTCGCAACAGCAACATATTGAAGCACTTGAAGAAATGATTACAAGATTACACATTGAAAACGCAGCCATAGAAGCTGCTTGTGCTACCATAGAGTAAGTGTTAGTAAAGTGTAAGCACACTAACGTCTGTTCTCTGTTAGAAAATCATATAATTTGCTTGTCACACAACTTATGTAATCGATCCACAACATCAAACGAAGCATCTGCAGCTGTCAATATCTCAGTGCAGACACCAGCAGGCAAGGCGAGCTCCTTCTTGAAGCCAGAAGCACTTCCGAAGCTCAAGGCAAGCGACTACCCCCACATCCATTTTTGGACCGAGACAAAATGGACTGAATGGAAAGAATCAGATGCTGGACAAGCCACGTCATCAACCCACTCATTTTTGGAGGATGTTAAAGGCTGACTACTTTCAGAGACAAGAGTTGCCAACATTTTTTCAAACATGCGTGATCTACAGTATGGCACGAATTCCGTAAACAGAAGCTCATCGACGCAAGCATGACGTGGAAGTCTGTGCCCCTTGGTACCAAGAAGACTTTTCGCTTGGAAATCATTCAGTCATTTCCCGAGTTGAACCTATGTGAAAATGCTTGGAAGGTCAACAAGTTGGCCAAACAACACTATGCATCCTACAAGCAGACGTGGTTTACGAACAAGTCTGATGACAAGGCTACCTCTGGCAGCAAACGCAAAATGAAGGTCAAGCCAGATATTAACAATATTGCTGACAGCGCAGATGTTGATATGGCAGAACCAACTGCAAAGTGGTTCAAACCTGGAGACACGACGTCCAAGTCTACTCAGAGCTACATTGCGACGGATGACAATGACCAGCGCTCCCCACCAGTAACATCTGACTTATCTGTTGTGCCGCCAATCGCAGCCACCAACTCCAGCTCGTCGTCTTCAAGCTTACCAAGTTCGCCCATTTTACCGCCACCCATAGCAACCAACACCAGTTCATCATCTTCAGCTTCTAACTCAGCAAGCTCGCCTGTCATGCCGCCACCTGCAACATTCAACTCCAGCCCCTTGTCTTCTAGTTCACCCAATTCACCTGTCGTACCACTGTCTGCAGCAATTGACTCCAGCTCATCGCCTCCAAGTTCATCCATCTTATCGCCACCTGCAGGCATCAACTCTGGCTTGTCCTCCAAGTCTTCAAGCTCATCAAGTTCTTCTGCATTGCCCCCGGCTGACTCTACCTTTTCATCAACAGTGGATGTCAATTCCAGGACCCTAGACCAAGCTACTGTAAAACCACCGCTTATTGTCCATTTAAAAAACCCGCTGTAAAGTTTTAATTAGTCCTGTGTGCTACATGGTCTGATGCTCAAGTCTTCGGCTAAGTTTTCTGTGGATCACAAACTTCCTGTGATGACTAGGAAGAACATCAACCAGACCACCCCAACACTATCCAATATGGTAAATTCAAGCGAAACAACACGCAAGGAATGACCCACAGCCCCATTGGAGCCCAGGGCGAAGCCAAATCAAGCAACTGACCAGCAAGGCAGTGTCGTTGCCAACACCAACAAACCCCAAGGTAAATGCAATCTGTGCCCTATTATAAATACTTGACATCTCCCATTCTCAGTTACAGGTGTTACGGTGACTGCAGCCATGACTGAAACAACTATAGGAGGAGCACAGAGCACAACCACGAAGAAAGGAGCCAACTGGAGATCCTCTTTTGCGAAAACAGGGTGGTAACTCCAATTATCCTTTCCTCCTCGCCTTGGGATCACTTACATTGACATCACAGTAATCTTTGTGTGCATCAATGGCTCAAACAGATATCGTTTGGAGGAACACGAGAAGAATTTGCAACCTACTACGACTCCCTATCTGCAGAACTGAAGGCGGCACGTCCACGTTTCTAGCATAGTATCTATTGAAGCCTAATCTGGTTTCTTGCAGAGATACAAGGACGAGGCCACTAAGCTGGTGCACATATGTATCATGTTAACTCTTGTATTCTAATCTGACACATAGCACTATCTACAGGTTTCGGATGGTGTTTGGACGAGCGGGACAGCAGAAGTAATTGGCAAGGTTGCTGCTCTACCAATGCACACGGCTTAGACTCAAGTACGATAATGCGAGGAGCAGAGCAGGGAGGGAGCCTGAGGGAAGGGGGGCAGGTGGGCGGGATGGCGGGATTCTACTCCCATAGATTGGCATATCTTGACTGGTCTGTCACCTCATACTAGCTGGTGCTTGAATGGCATACTATGCATATGAGCATTTCAACCCAGGCGGGATCATATGAGAATCTATGGACAATATTGTCATATTCTCAAGCATTTGTACATACAGTGACATGCAATCAAAATCTATGATAGTGCCCATTTGGTATGCATGTACACGGAAAGCTACAGACTGCATCGGCATAGCCCCACACACTTCCTCATATCACCGTTTCTCACTGGGAGTGATAACTGGCACTGAGACTGAGTCATGGTGAGTGAGATTGATGGAAGGGGGAGTTGTTGTCATTCGTGCATCAGAGCGAGTCGGAACATTGAGAAGTTGGCTTGGGTTTGGTGCAAGAGGGCTGGGAGAGACAGCTGCAGAGTGGATGGTCGGATGAGTCTTGCCTATTAATTCTTTAATATTGCATATCTGTTCAGTGATATTATCCTTGAAGGTGTCCACACGCTGAACCAGATTTTCATTTGTTGCGTGAATATTGCGTTCAATGCGCTGCATCTGAACTGACAAAGCATCCTGCCAGTCAAGGATGGTGAGCCAATCAGCCTGCCTGGTATGGGCAGCAGGTCACTGACCTTCTCATGGCATAACATGGTGGTTTCCCCTCTGTCCAATGTTCTGGCATGTTGGTCCACTGGTGTCGCAATGTCTGGGAGGTCCGAAACAACCTGAGTCCCTTCAACTTCTGCTGCCATATTGCCGAATGTGACACGCTGATGTTTGCATGACACTGGATTCATATCATTGTGGATGCCAAGGACAGTCAGGACTGCCTTTGCCTGAGAATGATAATCGATGTCAGTGCACCCACTTGTTGCGGGAGTGAGTACAAACCTGATGCTCACCCAATTGTTGTTTGCAGCCCTGTCATTGTCTCCCAAACCATGCTGAACACAACTTGCACTCTTCTTGCTTTGGTATGTGATTGTATGATCCTCCTCACCAAACTGTGCTGCAATCCGTTTTGTGGAGAGTGATTCCCGCACCCTATGGACACCACGTCTTCTCTTCTTTCGTGGTTGGAATAGACTGTTTAAGGTGGTGCGTGATGCTCGGGTCGTGATGGCATTTAACATGACCTACCTCAGCCATGCATTTCGATTACCTGAAAACTCCCACAGCATCTTCAGTAAGACTGGCTTTGCTCCACTCACTAGGAGCTTGTAAAGCTGGAGCTGTGTTTGCAAATCTTGCTTTGTTGGTTGCCAGCTCACCACAAACTCCTCTATCTGAAGTTCATTCCCAGGTGTGAACTCCTGCCCCACACAAGGAAGGATGAGGACCTCCTGGTCAGTGGCCTCCGACATGACTGGAGGAGTGGACAGAAATACATAGCCACAAGTATGACAGCACCCATACATGCTGCAGTGCTAGTCGTGTGAACCACTGGCACATTTGAGTGGAACTACCATCATGCCACTCACTGCTCATATAGTATTCAAGGGTGCAACAGCTTATCTTGATGAGTGTCAGAAGATCAGTATTGGGGCTGTTGATGATGATCAGACTGAAGAGATTGAGTCAACGGTCAACAGCTTCCAGATTGACACTGTAGTTGAGAAGAATTCTCAAGCCAGCCCTCAGCCAGGCACCAGTAGTGGTTCTGCTTCGAAATCTGAAGGAACAGCTGAAATGACCATGGGTGATGAAGACACCCTTGCTCAAAACTTGAAAAGAGCACATAAAGCAGTAACATTTTTCCGCCGAGCACTGGCCAGCCAATGTACCATTTCCTTGCCAATAACCAGCCAGCCCATGCCGGCTGATGGGCAATGATTAGAATAAATAACTGGTTGGCTGAGCAATGCATAGCCCATCGCTCTCCGGCGGGCCCATGAGTCACAAAATAGGAGTAGTAAATGAATGGACAGGTGTAGCGAGAACTCCCACCGGTGGGCCCATGATTATTAGCTCCTCCCTTACAGGTTGGTGACAAATCTAAGAAGGCAGGAGTTGCCCAGAGCTCAGCCACTGTCTTAGATGGACGAAGACGACTATATTCACCTAAGAAGAAGGCAGGAGTTGCCCAGAGCTACAGTACATTAGCTATAAGTAAAAACTAAGTGAAAAGAAAAACTCACCTCAGCCGCTGTCTTAGATGGACAAAGACAACTGAGGTGCTTGTAAGTAGGATAAACATATATATACCATGGGCGGAGGTATACTCATATTAAGCCACCTGATGGACCTGAATGAAGCTTATAATGTATGGTAATAGGTGCTGTAACAAAAGGAAGTCAAAGGTTTAAGCAAACATATGAAATGGTCAAATGATTAAAGTGCTTCCGACGGTTCTGAGTTTGGAAGGGCACAAGAACTTTCTGGAAGCGGTTCCGGTCATTGCCAAAATACCTCTGGCCCTTCCGAGTTCGGAAGGGCGCGGGAAACTTGGAAGCGGTTCTGAAATAGCGTTTCCAAGATAAGACCTTGGAAGCACAGGAACCACTGTGTGGTTCACAGTTGAATACTGTCAGAGCCTATTGATGAAATCCTTCCAATGAGGCTGGATGATACTATTATCAATCCAAACTTGTTCATTTGGTGATCCTAGAAGAAGCAGATTAATGGGTTTGAATACAATGTGATGATTCTAAGTCTGTTGGCTGAGCACTGGCATATCTACAGTGGCTCAAAAAAGTGTCACAATATTTGCATGTTTTTCACTAAAGTTGATAACCCCTAACTGCACCTAACTTGGGCCCTAACATATGAGTGTATGAAATGAAGCACACACTCCTGGCGTTTCATGGGTGCAAGAATCAAAGGATTTGGGTAAGATCTAACAGTGTGGCAGCCATATATCAAAATGACATGTCATTGGGACACTTATTTGACCCGATATTTGCCAATCATTATATCATATGTATATAACATAGGCATTTGACAGCTATTGATGGCTGCTATGTTACCAAGCTGTGGAATTTTGTAAGTGATATAATTCCAAGCAATATAAATACCCTATTGTTGAAGAATAGGGTAGAAGCTGATATCGACTGGGAGCGGATACTAGCCATGGACCTGGACTGAGTGATAATCGATGGGAAGCATCCCATCGATCACTCAGGCCATATATATTGTACAGATGTTTACATACGTACATACATATGCGTATACATGTACATACAAGGGTTAGTCCATATGACGCAATTAGATAATTCCAACACCTATGCCCCACTTCAATTGCACCATGAAGTCCATTCCTACCCCTAAGAGAGCCAATGTCATTATTCTGTTTGAATCTGGTCTCTGCTAGACAAATTTCATCCAAGACTTGTCTAGGAAAGTCCACTGTGGCCAGAGTTATCAAGGAACTCCTCCCTGAAAAGGAGAATGTCAAGTTAGGACATCCTTCCAAGCTTTCTTCTCTTGACAAGAGAAGAATTTTCTCTAGCATTACCACTAGAAAGATTGATAATGCTGTCCAAGCCACCCATCTCATCAACCCTGTCCTTGCCTCTCCTATCTCTGCCCAAACTGCTCACAATGTTCTCAAGGCTGTATCTTTAAAGGCTATGGTCAAGAAAAAGAAGCCTCTTTTGTTAGTTAAGTATATGGACTTTGCTTTTAAGTACAAGAACTGGACTGTGGAGGACTAGACCAGAGTTATTTGGTTAGATGAGACAAAAATCAACAGGATTGGATCAGATGACAGGATGTATCTACAGTGGCTCAAACAACTGTCCCAATGTTTGCATGTTTTTCACTAAAGTCAATAACCCCTAACTGCATCTAATCTGGGCTCTAACATGTGGGTGTGTGAGATGAAGTGCCTACTCCTGGCTTTCTATAGGTGCAAGATGTTGGAGTAGTCAAACTCGGTGTGGTCGTACAGCCACATCATTACATAATCATGTAGTTATTTGAACCTTTGTTTCATAGCTAGATACCTCAGCTGGTTTCCCAACCACTGAGGTGAGTACACTAATCATTTACTTACATACCTATACTAGTACTGACTACATATGTACAGTACTTACATTCAATAGGTATGTATATCAGCTGGTTTCCCAACCACTGAGTACTTACATTCAATACAAGAATCAAGGGATTTGGTTAGGAATTGATGAAATGGTGGCCATAGCAAAATGACAACTCATTGGGACAGTTTTTTGACTTTGTATTCTCATTACATATATTAGACCCTGGAATGTCATAAGATGGTTACATACCTTATGTAAAGGCTATATTATGTCACCATTATGTCATTAATGAATCTACAGCATATACATATAAACCCTGCCATCACAAATAAATTCCCTTATTCCCACCATGAAACACCTTTTTGCTGCTTAGAAGAATAATATCATCTCTCTTGCTTCTCTTGATCTTTTCTGCCAAAAAATTGCATTCCAAACTGGTATAGGGAAGTCCACTGTGGCTAGGGTCCTTCAGGAAGTCCAGCCAGACAAATAAAATCACCATGGTGGCTGTCTCTCCAAGCTCTCTTCTACCAACAAACATGCTATTGTCCAGAGAATCCTTACTGGAAAGGCCAGCAATGCAGTCCAGGCCACCCATTTCAGCAATATCATTATCTGCACTCCTGTCTCTTCACACATAGTGAGGAATACCCTCAAGGAGGCCTCTCTAAAGCCTGTGGTAAAGAAAAAGAAACTCTTTCTCTCTGTTTCTTATAGAAAGAGAAGGTTGGTCTTGCTCTCAAGTACCAGTATTGGACTGTGGAGGACTGGAAGAGGGTTCTTTGGTCAGATGAGACTAAAATCAATAGGATTGGATCAGATGGACATGAGTATGTGTGGAAAAGGAAGGGGAAGGAACTAACTTTTAGAGAGGTCCAAGATACAGTTAAGTTTGGAGGAGGATCACTCATGGTATGGGGCTGTATAGGGTGGAATGGTGTGGGGGTTTTGAGTGAGGTGGAGGGGAGAATGGATGCTGAACAGTATGTGGCCATTTTGGAGGGAGAATTGTTATAGAGCATGGAGGATTCTGGAATTGTTGCAGATGAAGACATTTTCCAGCAGGATAATGATCCCAAGCATACCTTCAGAAGAGCCAAGATCTGGTTTGAGGAGTAGGATATCAAGCTTCTGGATTGGCTTTCTCAATCTCCAGACCTTAACCCCATTGAACACACTTGGGGTCATCTCAAAAAACATCTTTCAGGATATGAGAGGGCTTCCACAGGAGTTTATCAATTATGGAATAAAGTGGTGGTAGAGTGGGGGAAGATTTCTGTGGAGGAGTGTCAGAAATAGATAGAAAGCATGCCTAGAAGGATTCAAGCAGTTATTAAGGCCAAGGGAGGTCATATCAAGTACTAAATATTCTATCTTGTACAAAGTCAAAAAACTGTCCCAATGAGTTGTTATTTTGTGATGGCTGCCATTTCATCAAATCCTAACTGAATCCCTTGATCCTTGCACCTATAGAAAGCCTGGGGTAAGCACTCCATCTCATACACTCATATGTCAAGGCCCAGGTTAGATGTGGTTAGGGGTTACTGACTTTAGTGAAAAACATGCAAATGTTGGGATACTTTTTTGAGCCATTGTATATTCAAATGTACACATGGCTGTCCATGAAAATTCAGGAACTGGTGTTCAGCTGGGATTGTGTTCAGGAAAGAGATGATTGAACATGCCCAATAGCACTTACTAAAGAACAACATTAGTCGTGCTTCATATATGGTATCAGCACCACTTGAGTCATGACATGATGAGGCACTTACCACCAATCCATATGCTGTTTGAATCAGCAATGGTCTCATGATCTTCACTGAAAGTCAGCAAGGTCAAAGGTATAGCACAAGAGGATGCATCTTTCAGAGAGTTGACGAGGTTTAGGATTGCAACAAGTTTATCTTGTGCAAACAGGTTTGAGGAGGATCCAGTAGTTATCAAGTCTAATGGTCCAATAAGAATACAGTGTGGGTATTTCACAAAAGAACATACAAGTCTTTGCATAATTCAACATGTCTCTAAGGTCTTCAAATAGTTGGTTTGGAAGGATACAATTGTGGGGGTAGTATTTACAATGCATCCTCAATTCCATGTCATACATATGTGATATACTTGAGTTAGGGTCAGTGCTAGAATAGAACACAATGGGTACAGACATACCTAAGAGGCTAGTGGGAGATGCATACCAGTAACATGACTTAACCATATACCCTAAATAGCTGTCAGTAGATGAAGGCAATGGCACATTAAACATACTGATATGGCTATATTCAGTGACCTCTTGCAAGTTGATCTTCAGAATCTCCACACCAACCAATTCTACCTAGAAGAAAAGGCGGTGTGTGTGGTCAACAAAGTAATAGTGCCAATGTTGACTATTGTCCACATTTAGGACGATTTCTGTGAGCTCATCTAGGGTAACACCACATGTCTCAATTGCCTGCTAAATGAGTTGCATGGCGCAGGAAAGGACTTCTCATTCTATTTTGAGATCACTAATGTTATTCTCTGTGAATATACACTTGGAAAGGGTCCACAATAGGGGTGTAATACACATGAAAACAAATGTACTAGTTCTTTGTGATAAAAGAAAACAGTCCCTTTGGGATGAACATGTCTTCTCCATCTATCTGGAAGTATGTAGCTGTAGTCTATGTTCAAGTTGAAGGCTATCAAGGGGTGGATGAGTCTTGTAAGGAGACGAACCCACACAGATAAGAGGCTACTCTGTCCAAGTGAGAACTGAAGCTGATGATTGTGACCCTGACTGAGAGCCAGTGTAAATGGAAGGTAAGAGAGGTACTAAAACATACACCACCCTTACATGACTGTCCTGGTGTTATAGCACTATGACACTTCTTCAGGAATCACAGGGAGTGTGTCATATCAGATTGGATGACCCAAAGTAAAAGGTTGGTATTTTGATACTTTGTCCTGCCAGTAAACAGTACACCACATGGACAATGCTGTAAGGATTCTACTGTGCTCTTCCTCCACTCTTGTGGCATATTCTGGACATTTTTCCATGGAGTTGTTATCCACCACAGGGACATCACTTGCATATAGCCAAATCCAGGACTGGTGTCTGTGACATGCAAATGCTAGAATTGAGCTCTAAAGTGAAGTAGACCAGGATTGAAGCACAAGTGCTATGTATGTGGCCAGTGGACAGGCAGAAGCGAATGACAAGTGATAGCAGAAATTGAAATAGACATGAACTCCTCAGAGACACCATTGCCAACAGACAGGTGATATTCAGTTGGTAATGGAGGTTGTCCTCACAGCGATTTGCAAAGTGATGCAGAAAATATGTCCAAAATTCAACTATGACTGCCAGGGCAGGACCCTGAACTCATCTGGCCCTGGCACACAGCTTGCCAGCCCACTGGCACACTCAGTACATTTAGCTGCAAAAGCATAGGCCTGTCATATCCATGATTTCACCTCATTTAACTCTGGGACATCTCCGCACCTCTGCACCTCTGAACCAGGTAGTCTCCATTAGTACCCAGTGTACTATCTCCTTTAGTCTCTCTCAATTCCATTCCTGTAACTCTGTACTTACATCTGTTCCTCTCGCCTCTTAGACTACTCCAACCCTGTGTTTCTGCAGCACGGTAGATTTGTGCCTCCGGAGCACTGCTCCACATCCAGACTCCGCAGTATACTCCAGTAGTATATAATCTATACCTACACTCATGTACTTTAGTCTGAATATTGACTTAGATAAACACTTTTCTGTCCAACTCTCTCTGTCCCCTCATCCAATCTAGGCTTTGGACTTTGGCATTACCCTTGTTGTTGTTGTTGTTGTCTATCTTGAGCTCGTCGACATCACCAACATTTCCAAGTTACTCCAATCTGCTCTGCTTCTTCGGGACCCGACTAACAGCCAGGGCATAGCATATAAGCTAAGGCCAAGTCCCAACCAACTCCAACCAACTTTGGAGTTTCTGGAGTTCCCATAAGGAGTTTGCACAGTCTTAACAAGGCCAAAGTTTCAGGAATCTGGCTTAGAATTTTGTTTATGTAAGCTTGGATTAACCTTACAAGGGTACTACTATGAAAAGCCAGACATTCATGCTTCATTAGTCATGCCACATCAATATAAATGGCAAGGGGACCTTGGATACTACTCTTGGATGAAAATTCACTACATACTGGCAATGTGTCCCTGTTACCATGCTTAAAACATCCTAGGCCACCTATCCATGTTCTGTGGGAATAGGTATGAGACAGGGTCAATGGAAGACCTCAATGCTATTGTCCTCGACTAGGAAGCACTTGACTGTCATTGTCTGAAAGGACACCTCAAACACTCTTGTAGTTTTTCTCTTTACTTGCCAGTGGTACCTTGAGCTTGGAGGGATGGGGGACCTTGACGAAGCCATCATCCTTGATAGAGAAGCACTTGACCTTCACCCACCTTGGCACTCTCATCATCCTGCCTTCTTTTGCTGATAATCACAGTCTGCAATTGCAATGCATCAGTAAAACAGAAGTTTTTGCATAGAGGCCATAGACCTGTACAGATTGCACAAACTGTACCATCTTGAAATAGACTATTGCAATGCCTGTTAATGTGAAAAAGTGTGTTGAATGGTATAGCAAAATGGATACAAATTTGTGGAGTACAAATGCATAAAATTGTTGCACAAAAGTGTACTACTGTATATTACTATACCATTGGCAGTGCAAAGTGTAGCAAATAGATATAGTTCCAAAAGTGTAGTAAAAGGTGTAGTAAAAAAGTGAGCCAAAAGTGTAGCAAAGCATAGTAAGGAACTGTTGCACAAAATTGTAGTAAAGTGTAGCAAAAGGTATAGGAAAAAAATGTACAAGAGTGTAGTGAAGTGAAGCAAAAAAGTGTAGCACCAAAAGTGTAACAAAAGTGTAGCAAAAAAGCATAGTGAAAAAGCGTACAAAAAATGTAGTAAAGGGTAGTAAACAGATAGCACCAAAAGTGTACAAAAGTGTAGGAAAGTGTGGTTAAAAAGTGTAGTAAAAAGTGTTACATCAAAAGTGTAGCAAAGTACAAAGCATACAAAAGTGCTGCAAAGTATAGTAAAAAGCATAGAAAGATTGTATAGTAAATGTATAGGAAAAGCGGACCAAAAAGTGGCAGTATCAAAAGTGTAGCAAAGTGTAGCAAAAAAGTATCACCTTGTTTACAAGGTCACTGGGGGGCCATGATTGTGGTTGTGCATACCCAGTCCATGCTGACATGGGAAATTAATACCTTAACAAGGTCATTTTTATCGTGTACCATTGATTGGCTTGTGGTAGGTGGAATCATGGCCATCAGGAAAATTTTGAAGTGCAGATATACCCAAATATATGTGATCAAGTACTTATCAGTTTGATATAATATGATAGAAGTATATACAGAATTATTATTTTGTAATCATAATATTGATGAATAGGTAATTACAGATAATGCTAGGGAGACTTTTTATAGCTGATCATTTGAATCTCTGTCAGATATAAGCTAGATAATGCTATGTCATTGTGACAAGAAAGTGATCAACCCTTTCATGTATATCATTGATGATCATTGACAGCCCCAACAATAGCCAGAAGTGTGTGAAAAGCTTTGTAAGCAGTATACACAACATTACTTGTAAGCACTATATAGATCTTTTTGTCTCCACAATAGGCTTTTATGTGGTGCCATATAGACTTGTTTTTTTTTCTGCTTGTGACTGGCCGAAGGTCTGGGAAAAAAATTGTAAGCACTGCATAGCAAGTTGTGATATACATAAAGTTGTTCACTTTCTCTACTTGGCCGAAGATGTGGGAAGAAATTAGTAAGCACTACCATGTATGTTACATAGACTTGTTCTTTTTGTACTTCTAACTGGCCGGAGGTGTGGGAAGAAATTTGTAAGTATTGTACATACATATAGCACATGTTTTTTAAACTTGTACTTTTTGGTACTTGTAATTGGCCGGAGGTGTGGGAAGAAATTTGTAAGTACTATATAGCACATGTTATGTAAGCTTGTTTTTTTTTTGTACTTGTAACTCACCGAAGGTGTGGGAAGAAATTTGTAAGAACTATATAGCACCAGGTATATAAACCCACACTCTTTCTCTTTTCTTCACTCTTGTCCTTGAGTTCTATCTCAGGTCAAGAGTCACTCTAGTTCTAGAGGTTATAACCAGGTAAGCTTATACTTGTGTGAATGTATTGTAAGTCTTTTCTTGCTTTTTATTTCGCTTTTTTCTGGTTTTCATTACATAGAATGGTAGTTTACTTGGTTGGTAGTCTGCTATGAATTCAATGGTATTTGAATAATGACATGTCCTTTTTGATTAAGAATTGGCTACATTTCATTTTACAGTGGAATTCTTTTTGCGTGCTTTTTTCTTTTTTTTGAACTCAATGATATCAATGATAATGCTAGATAATGCCAGATAATATCTGATACTTTATAAATGTATGACAAAGCTGACCATATACATATAATTATTATAATAATGATCATATATATTAACTTAGTCCAGTTGCTATAGATTATACTAATGATCTATACAGTCATATAGATATACAGTGGCTCAAACAACTGTCCCGATGTTAGCATGTTTTTCACTAAAGTCAATAACCCCTAACTGCATCTAATCTGGGCCCTAATATATGAGTGTATGAGATGGAGTGCTTACTCCCAGCTTTCTATAGGTGCAAGGATCAAGGGATTCAGTTAGGATTTGATGAAATGGCAGCCATAGCAAAATAACAACTCATTGGGACAGTTTTTTGACTTTGTACAAGATAGAATATTTAGTACTTGGTATAACCTCCCTTGGCCTTAATAACTGCTTGAATCCTTCTAGGCATGCTTTCTATCCATTTCTGACACTCCTCCACAAAAATCTTCCCCCACTCTACCACCACTCTATCCCATAATTGATGAACCTCTGTGAGAGCCCTCTCATATCCTAAAAGATGCTTTTTGAGATGACCCCAAGTGTGTTCAATAGGGTTAAGATCTGGAGATTGAGCAGACCAATCTAGAAGCTTGATATCCTACTCCTCAAACCAGATCTTGAGTCTTCTGGAGATATGCTTGGGATCATTATCCTGCTGGAAAATGACTTCATCTGCAGGAATTCCAGAATTCTCCACGTTCTGCAATAATCCTCCCTTCAAAATGGCCACATACTGTTCAGCATCCATTCTCCCCTCCACCTCACTCAAAACCCCCACACCATTCCACCCTATACAGCCCCATACCATGAGTGATCCTCCTCCAAACTTAACTGTACCTTGGACCTCTCTGGAAGTTAGTCCCTCCCTCTTCCTTTTCAACACATACTCCTGTCCATCTGACCCAATCCTATTGATTTTAGTCTTATCTGACCAAAGAACCCTCTTCCAGTTCTCCACAGTCCAACACTGGTACATATCTGAAAGCAAAGGCCAACCTCCTCTTTCTATGATAAACAGAGAGAAGGGATTTCTTTTTCTTTACCACAGCCTTTAGAGAGGCCTCCTTGAGGGTATTCCTCACTGTCTGTGGAGCGACAGAAGTTCTGATGATGATATTGATGAAATGGGTGGCCTGGACTGCATTGCTGACCTTTCCAGTAAGAATTCTCTGGACAATAGCACATTGGTTGGTAGGAGAGAGCTTGGAGGGATGGCCACCATGGTGATTTTATTTGTCTGGCTGGACTTTCCTATACCAGTTTGGGATGCAATTTTTCAGCAGGAAAGATCAAGAGAAGCAAGAAAGATGATATTATCCTTTTGAGCAGCAGAGAGGTGTTTCATGGTGGGAATGAGGGAATTTACATGTATTTGTGATGGCAGGGCTTATATATGCTGTAGATTCATTACAGCACTTTTCAAAGGAATATAGAAATGAATTTTTGAAAAGTCGTGCCTTGGATATGGCCGGAATGAGACCCCAAACCCACCTGAGTGAGCAACTAGTATGGTTTGCGTGTGTTTACACAGTCGCTGTGTTGAACCAATGCCCTCATCACCAACACGACACTCAGAAGAGCCTGAGGAGCGCTCCTTCTCAGTAACTCTTACAGTCTATTCTACTGTCAAGAAAAAGGTCAGGGGAAAGTTATCTATAGCAGCTACAAAGGAGGAGAAGTCCCTCAAGAGGAAGGAGCTTCTTTTTGCGGTCAACCATAGGAACTACTTGGAATTCTTACAGCATATACTCGAGAAGCATGGCCTGTCATATCCATGATTTTATCTAGTCAACTCCGGTCCTCCGGGACACCTCCGCACCTCCACACCTCTGAACTCCGAACTTGGTAAATCTCCATTAGTATCCAGTGTACTATCTCCTTTAGTCCCTCTACATTCATTCCTCTAATTCTGTACTACATTTGTTCCTCTCGCCTCATAGATTACTCTGACCCAGTGTTTCCACAGCTCGGTACCTTTGTATCTCCAGAGCACTGCTCCCCTTCAGGACTCCGTAGTATACTCCAGTAGTATATAATCTGTATTTACTATCCTCATGTACTTCAGTCTGAATATCAACTTAGATAAACTTCTTCTGTCCAACTCTGTCTGTCCCCTCATCTGATCCAGGCTTTGGACTTCGGCATTACCTTCATTGTTGTCGTCGTCTATCTTGAGCTCGTTGACATCACCAACATCTCCGAGTTGCTCCAATCTGCTCCGCTTCTCTGGGACCCAATTAACAGCAAGGGCATAGCACACAAGCTAAGGCCAAGTCCCAACTAACTCCGACCAACTCCGGAGTTTCTGGAGTTCCCGCGAGAAGTTTGCACGGTCTTAACAGCCAAGGGCAATACATAGTCTCAGAGAGGAAGCACTTTCCATTCAAATTCATGGACCCACAAGTAAAAGGGAATGTCCATTTATTGTACACCAACCACTACTCGTCCCGGGTGAGGCAGAGGCACTTGAGCACTCATGAAAGGGTAGGAATGGTAGCATAAACTTGTTGTTTGTCCCACAGTTCATGTTGGAGCTTGTTGAGGTAGATGTTGGTCTGATGTTGAACCATAGCACAAATAAAGGCAGTATCTGCTAGACTGAGGATGTGGCGGTGTCCAATAGCATGAATATATGTGTGGGGGTTGTAGACAACTCCATAGCACCTATAGAAGTCAAGAGTCTTGTATACTAGAGATTTCTTGATACCTAGAATACCACAAATTTCTTTAATGCTGTGGCCATCATGGTAAAACGTTGGAATGAATGCTTTTGTATTGTTTGGTATGATACATGGTGGCATGGGGTGAAGGGGAGCCCATGTTGTGTTGCAGTGCGGTTACTCACTCAGATGGGTTCAGGATCTCACCCTGGCCATATCTGAGGCGCGACTTTTCAAAAATTTGTTTCCACATTCCTTTGAAAAGCACTGTAATAACATAATGGTGACATAATATAGCCTTTACATAAGGTATGTAACCATCTTATGGCATTCCAGGGTCTAACATGTGTAATAAGAATACAAAGTCAAAAAAACTGTCCCAATGAGTTGTCATTTTGCTATGGCTGCCATTTCATCAAATCCTAACTGAATCCCTTGATCCTTGCACCTATAGAAGGCTGGGAGTAAGCACTGCATATCATACACTCATATATTAGGGCCCAGGTTAGATGGAGACCAGTACATCTCTGTGCTTATATTCTACCCCTTTTACCTTTTACCCGACTGCCTTACTGTCATCCCTTCACTCCGAACTTTTCTTAGTTGCTAAGACCGGTCTCAGTTTATACCAGACCATGCCAAGCGTGTCTGGACTACTCCGTTTACATTGTTAGTATGTTACCACTTCACTTTCTATTGGTACCATCGGCCTCCGATCAGTCTTTCCAGGGCCGAAATCGTCCAGTTAGACATGATGGTCTTGGACCTGGTACCTGACCCCTTTTTACTCATTTCCTTTGGATTTGACAGCTATATTGAGTTTGACAGTCTCGGGTATACCCAGACTATAAAGCCTTGTACTTAGGAATTGAAACACACTTTTGATTGGATTCATGAACTGTTCAAACCACTCATCCCTCATACATACCATCCACCATCTACTGCACCGTTTTCCATCACCATCACCACATTCCACTCTTGCTCCCTTCGTCTTGTGCACCTCGAACTTCCGGTCTTGTGCTCTGGTTGTCTCCCAGACTATCCTCTGCACTTTATCCTTCAGCCTTGGACTTCCTTCCAACTCATCCCTTACCCTTTAGGGGCGAAGTATCTCGCCTCCCCTCTTCCCTTTGACAGCCCAGGGCAAGTGTGTCATACACCCTTAGTCCTCCCAGCCATTCTACAATCTTTACAGTGGTTAGGGGTTATCAACTTTAGTGAAAAACATGCAAACATTAGAACAGTTGTTTGAGCCACTGTATGATATCATTCTTATCTCTCATCATGACTGTCATATTCATGATTTTACCTAGTCAACTCCGGTCCTCCGGAACATCTCTGCACCTCTGCAACTCCGGACTTGGTAGTCTCCATTAGTATCCAGTGTACTATCTCCATTAGACTCTCTCCATTCTGTTCCTTTCACTCTGTACTTACATCTGTTCCTCTCACCTCTTAGACTACTCTGACCCTGTGTTTCTGCAGCACAGTAGACTCGTGCCTCCAGAGCATTACTCCACTTCAGGACTCTGCAGTATATACCAGTAGTATATAATCTGTACCTACACTCATGTACTCCAGTCTAAATATCGACTTAGATAAACTTCTTCTGTCCGACTCTGTCTGTCCCCTCATCTGATCCAGGCTTTGGACTTCAGCATTACCTTTGTTGTTGTTGTTGTCTATCTTGAGCTCATCGACATCACCAACATCTCTGAGTTGCTCCAATCTGCTCTGCTTCTCCGGGACCCAATTAACAGCAAGGGCATAGCACACAAGCTAAGGCCAAGTCCCAACTAACTCCGACCAACTCTGGAGTTTCTGGAGTTCCCGCGAGAAGTTTGCACGGTCTTAACAATGACATCATATCCTTATCAGCCAATAGCTGATTCCCCTTTTATCTCTTATCATACTATACAGTTATGATATTAGAGTTCAGTATCAATATGTACAAACAGTACTAGATACTATATAAGATGGGCCTTACAGCCTATCTCTCTATTGAACTATCTTGTTCTTTCCTCTTATATCTGGTTCACACCTAAGCCTCCCTGCTTATGTATATCAGAACCACTTCAAACCTTTGTTTCCAACCATCAGAACCTGTCTATGTGAGTCTCCCACTAGACATCTCATCCCTTTGTGTTCCTGTGCTATCGGGGTTATATTCCTGACAGGCCAGTGCCCATTCGATTTGTCAACGAGTTCTTTTCAAGACACATGGTGGTACGCTGCCACCATACTGACAACCGGTGTGGGTTCTATCATAAGTAGTTCTTTTCAGTGTCTTGAGTATTCACTCAACTTGTTTCTAGTTGACTTGACCAAGATACTGTACATATGATGACAATGTTCAATTCCCACTATAGGCAATTCCCCACCTTATTGTGTAAGTATTCCCTTCAATACCATTTATGTATGTGCTAATCTCTCATTCAGCTGGTGTCCTGAAGATAGCTAGCATCCTTGCATGATGGTGTGACCATGCCAATCAAGACCCAACTCGGATGTTGCTGTCTTACCCTGTGCCCTTCATTAATGGCTACTTCAGTATCCATACATCTATGTATCCCGGCATCCACCAACTTCGCAGTGGCCTGTTGCTGCCGCTTTCCATGCACTCACCACTGCATTGTCATGTGCCATATCATCCATATCACCACCGTTCAAGTAAGTAAATACAGTAATACTTTTATTAACAAGCACTAAACTAAATACATTAATGAAGTATCGCTATCCTCATCTAATCAGTCACCACATCGCAGGGCATCTGACAGATACATGCCACTGTCAAGTTCCATTGCTGGGCCATCAAGATCAGCAGTACACACTGCCTCCAAGTTCAGTGAGACAGAGGCATTAGATGCCCTGAAAATTGGACTCAGGATAAGTCAAGCAGAACTGGATAACTTGTTTGAACAATGTGACCATTGCAGTCAGAGCTTCATGCGAAGTGCACTGCACATACATATCAACTTGAAGGACATTGAGGCTAATCGAGAAAGTGATAGCCAGACAAGTGATGCTGAGGATATGAGTAACGCAGAGGATGATGACGATGACAACACCATGACAGACACGAGCATTGTTGGAGAGTTCTGAAGGGAGTTGTTTTGTTTTGGGGCATTTTCAGTCGACTCTTATGTATGTATATACTATGCAGTGATAATAGTTTTCCCTTTCTTTTGTTTATCTGTGTTTAGTGGTTTGGGGGGTCTTTGCTTTACAGTATTGCAGGTACCTGCGTTTCTTGTCTTCTTTTTAGCCGATAAAAGTCCCGAGTGGTAACAAGCGACACAACACTGCACGGTATGTCCACCATACGCGTTTCATGTTCACGCCTTGTTCTCACATTTATCTTCAGGTCAAGACATACACCTGGGGCATAAAACTGTAATGGATTTCCTGATATGCACCTCCAACATTCCCAAAGTTTCTAATTTTATGAGCAATGGGGTTCGGTTGTCTAGGCTACTGAAATTTAATAAAATAGGAAGGTTTTGTGAGGGAAACCGATGAAGGGAAATGGAAAATTCCAGGTGGTGAACTACATGGGTGTTACCGAACCGAGACATAGCTGATACTTGATGATTAGGGGCGTTACCAAACTGGTGTTTTGAGTATCGGTTATATCTCGGCTGACAACGCAGCTGATACTCAAAACATTGGTTTAGTAATGGACACGTGGCTGCACGAGTCGGAATTTTTAATTCCCTGGCATCCAATTCCTTCACAAAACCTCTCTGTTCTTTAAAATTCAAGTAAGGGTACAGTCACAGATGAGATTCTCCTGATATTAGAAACTTCATGAAGCTACTACCTATGGTAGCAGACCTGCCATTTTGCAATTATGCCTGGGGTGCATACAATGGCAGGAACCATTTCATCATTCCATTCATCATGCGCATGTGAGTGTTGCATGTACACGTCCATGTTACCTTGCTCTCAACGTTCTGCAGCCCTTATTACATCTGGCTCGGTCGGTCGCGGTCTTGCGACGTATCTCGTTTCTGCCATGCATTCGAGGTGGAAAGTGGAAATATGATCGGGAACTGCTCCCCTGCATCCAAAGACTCCAAAGTCGTTCCTCTGCTTGATATCGGCAAATCCGTCGTCGAGGTCGAGCCGCTGGTCCCAGCCCATTCGACGATCAGCATCACGCCTCCCTTGAACTCGTTCCATTACCACGTCGGAAACGTGGGTAGCCTCTTGCCGCCGTTTGTTTCTGCGCTGAAAGAAAGCTCTTTCAGCCCTGGAGACTGCCGTATTATGAACAACCCGTGCACAAGGAGTTCAGAACGTTCATTTACTCCTTCACATTGGTGGGATTTGAACGTTTTGGAGCGGATCGGAATCTGATGTGGATTGCAGGAGGATCCGTTTGAGGACATGAAACATTTGAACTTGGGTCCTGACGATTCTATACTTGTCATCATGTCTGCGGGCGATGATTGTGTGGACATGAACCCATGGTACGGCAATCACCTTTTTTAGCATAACTGTCCTGATCCCGTAAATCCGGCCAAGGCCATCTCCTGGAGCTAAAGCTCGCATCCCTGCTCACCCTGGGTTACTACGAGTTTTTCGCCTTGTTTGGACAGGGTCAACACGCCCGATTCCGTGACCTACTGGATGGAGAGATCTCCCCTTTCCTCTCTTCCATTGCCCACCAGTTCTGGCACATCATCGCATCATCGATAAGGCATTCTCGAAAGCCTTTTACACGAATGGGTACAGTGGCTTGGCGCTTCGTCTCGCTCAAGTCATCTTTACGCTCGCCGGGGTGTCCAAGGATGCAGAGGAGATTTGCCATGTCTCTACGACAGCGGAGCAAGTCAAAATATGGAAAGAGAAACTGATGCCCGTGCTTCTGAACCCACTCGTCGTTGCACTCCTGAAAACCCCCGCGTTCTGCTGGAAGGCTCTCGGTGTCCCACTCAACCAACGCAATATGTTGTTGGACGAAGGCAGCATATACGAATTCGTCAGAGACACGGTGGACCCTATCCCTTGGATATACTCGTTTAAAGACAGCGCGTACCTTTACCCACTGGTGCGTTCCTGAGTGCCCGTGCCCGTGATTTCTCATGTACCCGTCATCTCCAATGCCTCACTGGCCACTATACGCCCACGTCGTGTCCGTCTTATCTCACTCGCGCAGGATTTGATAGACTCCGAGCGGACAACGCCAAGGCGACAGACGCATTCCGTCTGCACACCGATTCGATCGTCAAGTAAGGCCGTCACGTCTGTCGTATGTATGAGACAAGCTCAACCTTGGTTAGCGTCCTCCGTGGTCTCTCGACGGGCTCGCTCACGCGCTGTGATCATGGACCACCTGGACTGGTTCGCGCCTGGGTCCAAGGACGTCGACGACGAGGTGACCGAGCTCGCGAGGGTGCTGTCGTCGGGTGGGTTCGTGCTCTGGCGGTCGGCGGCGAGACAGCCTTGGTATCAGGATGTGTGAGTACGCGATCCGTCGTGTTGATGTGGTCTCATTGGACGGGTACGCGCAGGTTTAGGAGCCACGGGTTCGTCGTCGCGCCGATCAGTATACGACAGGGATCGGAAGTTGCGTTGGACATGATTAACATGTGCGTGTCGTCGATTCTTTTTTTCGATTCTTGTTGACGCGGCGTGTTTGGGCGTTGTAGGTACGCGTCGTTTTGGAAAGCGGTGCCAGTCTGGTCACGTCTCCGAACAGCTCACAATGTTGGCGTCACGTTTGTTTGCGCACCGTACACGCACACAGTGTTTGTATGAGGCTGTGGTACAGAGTTCCGAATCTTGTCCTCTACTACCACCACAGGAACGAGATTGTCATGACAGGTATGAATGACATTTAGCAGACTGGCATTCCAGATTTACGATGCTCTTTTACAGAACCAACGCAATTCACCTCCACATCGTTGAAGACTAGAACCAAAATCACCCTCTACCGCATTGCATTGCGCTTTTGGCCCAAACAGTTCGGTAGGCCTGCCACCTCGCGAAATCCCTCCATTCCCGTTTCACGCAGCTCGGAACGCTTTCTGACCTCGATGAGGCACTTGCCCTCGAGCGCGGTGCTTTGGAACTTCGCCGGCAGGGGCGTCCTGATCGAGCCCGTTCACTGAATAACCTCGCAATTTGCCTCCACGCCCATTTTGAGCAGCTCGGAACGCTTTCTGACCTCGAGGAGGCACTTTCCCTTGCACGCAATGCATTAGAACTTCACCCGCAGGGGCATCGAGATCGAGCCCGTTCACTGAGTAACCTCGAAGAGGCGCTTTCCCTCGAACGCAATGGTTGTAGGCCAGGCGCAGGCTCCTGGACAGTGCGAGCTCGTTTCAGTAAACACTGAGCTGTATAACATATCGCAGCGTATTGGGTCTGTCGCAACGCTAAGTCGCGTTCAAGACCAGGACGCAACAATGGCCAAGGTTGTTGAAGAATTGCAAAAGAACGAGTTCGTTCACCTTGCCTGCCACGGAATCCCGGATCCGAAGCAATCGTTCGAGTCCGGGTTTGCTTTGGGCGACGGGTTGCTAAAGGTCGAAAACATCATGCAATACGACCTGCAGAACGCCCGATTTACGTATCTGTCTGCTTGCCATACGACCGTCGGAGACGAGGAGAGTCCGGACGAGGTCATCCATCTTGCTGCAGCCATGCAGTTTGCCGGATTCCGTTCCGTGATTGGCACGATGTGGGCTGTGGATGATGGGCACACGAACGAGATCACATCCAAGTTTTATCAATATATGCTCGACGAGTCTGGTCGTCTGGATCACACCCGTGCGGCGCTGGCGTTGCACAGGACGATGAATAGTCTTCAATTGAGTAAGATACCCCTCGATCAACGAATCCTGTACATACATATCGGTGCCTAGTAATTTCTGCTTTCCGGTGAGTACGTGTTTTCTGCGTGCGTGACCGCCGAGACTCACGTACCTAGAGTCGTGTTTGCCGTAGGATCATCGTTACTCCAGATGCAATTTACAACAAGTGCTCTTGTAAAGTATCGCGTACTTTTTACGAGCAATTCTTTCCAGTTCATGGGGCAACGAGACCTTTGGAGTGCTTTCCATTCACCAGACTGAGAGGCGATTTGATCATTGGAAACCGTCAAGAAGACGTACAACGAAGTACCTCCAAGCCTTTGCCGAAGTTCCACCCCCGCATCCATACCAACTGATTGCCAGCATAACTCGATCACTGGTTCGTAGCGCTCATGCTATTATTCGTGCTTTCCGTTGTGCTGCTTCGTTCCCTATTCCCCGATTAACTTTGAACTTTTCCATGCACGCTGGCGTGCGTTGTCATTGACTTGATTACGAGAAGGTATATGTCTTTCACTCGTTACATTCAGTTGAGCTGTTCTGTGACCGAATGCATTGTCTGCTTGCAAGAATGAGTACATGACAACATGTTGCTTGTTTTTGTTGCATAACTGGTCGTTAAAACTCGTCCGAATCCTCCGGCGCTTGCTGCGATATTACCGTCTGTCAGACACTCGCCGTAGGTTGAAAGCACACTCACCACGCGAATCTTCACTGCCACGCAACGACAGATTGCTTAGTAAGTCGACACAATTCGATCCGGCCAGGAATTAGTAAGCTAAATAATAGCTAACGTGGTACAAGCAACAGCTGGCCGAGTCGCCGTATACAATCAGCAGTCGTACATGATAGTTGACTGAATAGATTATCAACCAATTCAGTAGAATCGTATATAGGACTGGAAGTAGTACATATAGGGGCAAAATCTAACTTTTTGGTTTCGTCCCGCAACTGCCAGTGCGTTCGTTCGCTCACATTAGCGCTTCTCGATTATCTAAGCTATCTCAACAACATCCCCTTCCCATAGGGGTGTCTCCTCAGTCTGGTATCCCATCACAAACGAAAGCGGGACAAACCTTCAACGATGTCCGGTAAGCGGCAACCCGTGAGTGTGCCCTTTTTCCGTTAATACAGGGGCACGGATATCTAACCACTCGGCTCAGCGGTCGATTGTAAAGTCACTGGGCCGATGGAATATTAGATGCTCCACAGAAGAAAGCAGTTACCAAAGCCGCTGGGTCGAGCCAACCGCCCAAGACCACCACTGCGCAATCAGAAGCTGGTCCCCCCAAGGTCCCGGAGAGATGCAGCATCAGAAGGCTCAACATTCTGAGTCGTTTCAAAGCTTCAGACAAGGTGATCAATGTCACGGTGCGCATACTTTGCTTGAGCTTATTGTGAGACTCACATTGGATCATCATCAGCCAAAATCTGCCAGTGGCAAAGCTACTATTTTGTGTGTTCGCTCAAATTCCACAGACGGGATGCATTGATCCATGCCATGCATGCCGACACAATACGTAGAAATGGACCCTGGAATTCTCTCGCAGCATGAGTCCGAGTCCTGCTTATAAAATATAAATGCGATCGGTGGATATGATGACGATCCACCTCTTCCTTGTGTGTATCATATTCATGCGCAGACGCCGTCGTTACACAAAACTCGTGGCTCGCATGTGATTCGAGTAATATTAAATCTGTTTCCTGGGACAGGTTACAGTCCAAATGTGGAAGTGCGATTCCAAAATCTCCAGCGTTCGAACATTTAGACTCGGGGACATTGATGGGAAAGGAACGCGCCGGCCTCAAACCTAACGTACACCAGTTCATCTCTGGTTTCTTCTTCTCAAGTCCATATGACTGTCCTATAATCCCAGCCTCCACGTGCATATACATAATTCATTAACGCCCGCCCAGCCATGGCTCGAGAGCGAGACCATCCTGGTGAACACAGATGGCAACAAGCCTGAGACAGCGAGAACAGACAACATACTGGCTGTTCAGTCACCTCACGACAGCCAGTTGCTTCGCCAGGCCGGCCATCCGTTCTTCGCCCCCCACCACCGCGTCCATCACGAGCGAAACCGCTCTCTTGAAGGTTCGGTTCATGGCCAACCAACTTGCCTTGAGCGCTTCGGTTAATCCGTGGAAAGTCATGCTAACCGGTGACAGGACGCAGCCGAGGCGTTCAAATCGGCCTCACATTCCTATTCGCTGAAATCTTTGCGGGGAGGGTGCAGTTCGTGTTCTCGGAGAGCAGCCCCTCGATGGTCTTGTGACGTAAGTTTACGGTATGTAGATTTGCTGACACCTGGGGCACGACTGGACAAGTACCTACAACATAGTTGTAAACAGATTCCGCCTCGGGAAAAAACTATATTTGCAATAAATATTCATTAACATTTTTAGAAAATGTAT
>JBBPSD010000332.1:0-29252 GCA_038093415.1 Xerocomellus chrysenteron | reverse complement strand
AGGGCCGATTTCGAGGACTCAAATTCGACGCTAGGGATACAATCGGTATTCTCACTGACACCGACATTGCTCAGCTGCCCAACAATCCCCCCACGCTCAGTTGGACCAGATCCAATGCACCCTCCCTTCGAAGTGTCCTCCGACTCATCAACCGTATCCACACCAAAATCCCCCACTACTCAGTGTTCTTGGATTCTTGTTATGTTTTCTCCGCAGCAGTCTTTCTGGCGATCCACACTATGTTCGACGGAACTGAAGGCCAATCAGCTCAATCAATTACCGTGAGAAGAGGGTTCCTTTTTGGAGTTATCCCGACTGTTGCCACCTGGCGAGCCCGATAGGTCGTTCAACAAGTGATCACGCTGTACAACACACCCCAGGGTAGTAAGTCATTTTTCTTCCTTCAAAACAATAATCGTTGATATTGAATCTGCCTCTACCAATCAGCCACTCCAGGACCGTCAATGGCTCTGGGGCACTCTACAGCGCCGGGACCCTCAACAGCTCTGGGACCCTCAACAGCTCAGGAAATCGACGGTCCTGCACAGTGTTAGGTCAGTGTTTCCCGAAACGAGCGCGATGGCAAGGGAAGCTGTTGGTGACGATGACGGGACCCCCAGAGAGCAAGCAAACGAGTGGGGCGAAGGCATCGAGGTGGACAACTTGAGAACCGGACGTTATGCCTGTAGCGTAACTAGAAAAAAAAATCAAGAGATCGTGATTCATAGAGATCAGCATGCGGGTACCAGACCCACCCGTGACCAATGTATGAGCCCAAACGAGAAGGGTGAACTTCGGTGCAGTCACCCGCCAGGTATCCAAGACACTCACTCAGATCGATCATGTCACGGTGAGTGCTATGCGAGAGGGTAGGAAGAGTTGATGGTGGCCCCTTACATACCACCGTGACATACAGTAGTCATTGATAGCGTCATTGGTAAGACGGAGTAAATTAACGCAGTTCGTAACAATGTGAGAGGTCAATGGGCAGTATTTGGAATATGAACAGCAAGAGGTCGAGGTCGAGGTGGGACCAGAATCACGGTGTTGGTTTTGCTGAGGCATGGCGCTGAGCTAGGTGATGTGGGTATAAAATATGTTTGCATGATGACACAGTCACGCCGTGTACTCCCTGCAACTGCTCCGCCAACTTGCCGCAGAGCTAATTCTTTCCTCCCACCCTCACTTTATGCTGATGGGCCGGTTATCCAGCTTGTCCACCGGATGCGAGAAACCAGTACCCATGTTATCTGTGGCCTCGAACCTTCCATTCGTGACGATACATGAGCGTCGATATCCGCATGACATGCAGCATCTCTGTGCTGTTGTTTGGGAGCAAGTGCAGGCTTAGACCGGTAATCAAAAGAATTGAAAGTGATTGTCCGGGGCCGCGCAGGAACGGCCCAGCAGTGCACTATTTTGCCCTCGATGCACGTGAGACAGACAGTATTGTCGGGGACGCACCTTAGGCACCAGTTCCTCGGACCTTTTAGACCCTCTCAGGTGGGTTCTTCAGAGGCCCTCCATCCGCGCCGGCTATTTCCGGTCAGTTTCCATATTCGTCCAACGTGATTTATGGGCATCTCGGGATGCTTCTAGTGCGCATTTTCCGCATCCTGGAGCATCTCCTGAGCATCTCCTGACCCTCTCGAGATGGTCGCTGCTTTCTTTTTTGGAAAATGAATTTCATTTATTATAATACTATACAAATGGTGTGCATGCAATAGGTGCACGTGGTCGGGTGTACGTGAAAGCGGGGGCATAGGGAACAGGCGGGTGAGGGCGAATGGGTGACTCGCTAGTGACAGCGTGCGTGCGAGACTCTGCGAGGTGGCAGTGCACTCGTGGGATGGCGGTGTGGGTGGCGGGTCTGCGAGTGGTTAGGTGGGTGAGTGACGGTGAGACGCGGGACGTGAGGGTGAGGATACCATGTGAGGCGGGGTGGGTACCAGGGTGGGTGAGACGGCACGAAGGAGGAGAGGGTGAGCGTCTGCGAGGGTGGGCGAGGCGGTACGAGGGCGTGTGTGCCCATCCAGCGGGATGGGTGAGTGACGGCGCAAGAGGGACGTCAGGGTGGGGATGTGGGCGGCGCGAGGGGAATGTGAGAGCGAGGGTTGGTGTGGCAGCGTGCGCCTAGGGTGGGCGAGATGGCGACAGGGGGATGGGCGAGCGATGGTGGGAGAGGGACGTGAGGGACGAGGTGAGGTGGCACGTGTGCCAGGGTGGGCGAGATGGCGCGAAGGAGAGGTGAGGGCGAGGGCGAGGCAGCACGAGAGCATATGCGCTCGTGCGACGGCGGGATGGGTGAGCGACGGCGCGAGAGAGATAAGAAGGCGAGTCTCTGCGAGCGGTGTGTGAGGGGAAGTCGCGGCGCATGTGCCAGGGTGCTCTTGCAACAGCGGGGTGGGTGAGTGACGGCGCGAGAGGGTCGTGAGGGCCAGATACCAGGCCAGGTAGCGCATATAACAGGGTGGGCGAGACGGCGCGGTGGACGAGATGACGTGAAGAGGAGGAGAGGACGATGTGAGGGCGAGGCGCCGTCGTCATCGCATGTGGAGGGACGCGGTGAGGCGCCACCGTCATCCCGCCAGTGTGTGGAGGGAGGTGGTGGGTGAGGATGTGACGAGGGCGAGGTGCCGTCGTCATCGCGTGTGGAGGGACGGGCGAGGTGGTTGAGTGATTGATGGAGTCCATCACCCAAACCATCCCGATGCAACCTTCAATGGTGAAATCCTCCTTTGTTTCCATGTCCTATGTCATGTGCGAGCTTCCCCAAGGACCGACCTTGGCGAATCCAGCGATAACAACGACGCTCTCTAGGTCGATAATACCCGAAGCTTGCTAAGTGGCAATGCATAGGACCATAAACTCACCTAATGGATGAACTGCGAATTTGAAATGGTATGAATTGTGGCTTCAGTTATTAAGCCATGCCACTGTTACCCCTATTTTTTGTCGTACCTGCTCACCATGCCAATGGTGGTCTCTGCAGTGGGCTCTAAATTTGAGCTTCTTCCCTTTCTCACTCATGAGCCTTTTGCCAATGAATCTTCTACATTAACCATACAGGACCTACTCTATGACCTCAGAACCTTCCCTCTTGCTAAGAAGTGCATGGATGTTGGACATGTGCCCAAGCATCCTTTTATTGTCACCAAAGTGACATGTTACAATGAACAGTCAACATGGCTTGGCCATCAGCATGCCTATGTTATCCTGAAGATCCAGCCACACCCTAGCCAACCTCAGCCTTCCTGGTCACACATATCCATCAAGATCTCTGAAAGGAACAAAGGAAATCCCCTACTTGCTCACCTTGGGCTCTATCTTCATGCAGAAGGCACATCCATCATTAATGACAGCCCTGCTGCTGGAGACAGAGTGGTCCATCCAGAACTCAGTTGGTTGCCTGAGCAGGCACCCTCCCTTTTCAGAGTCATCAATCTTATTATCAAGGTCAACATCTTTATGGAATGGGGCTGGTTCAAGTCATGCCATATCTTTACTGCTGCCATATTGGATGCTGTCTATGACATTTTTGATGACACTCCTGAAACCCACAAAATTCATCCTTTTATCTATCAACCATATTCCTTTCACATGAACTATGCAGCAAGGATAGCAAAGAGAACATGTGATTTTTACAGAATATTGGGTAGTAAGTAATTTCAATGAAGATTCAATCACTACTTATTATCATCAGCTCCTGATGTGGATGGTCCCTTGGATTGAAAACATGGCAGTTATATGGCTTGCTATGCAGTCAGGGCTTTGAGGTGGAGGAAGGAGTTCTCACTTTCCTAATTGCACTCAAGAGCTTCTTTGGAAGGTATCCTGGCACAATTCTTCAGTGTTCACACATTCTTGATAGTTTTTCTGTATGCTTTCTGAAGTTGAGAGGGCCGAGTTACTGTAGTAAATGGAATGTAATCTTGCAGTTATGGAAAGTTTGTTCTCGCCACAGTCTCTGTTCTTCACTGGGGATCGGTCATGGCGCAACAATCCAGGTTCAAGTCCGAGCTCAACGTTTCGTCGGGGTTTTCCCCTTGTCCACAATGTTTCTAGAAACACAAGCTGACGCTGTAGCATCCACATTCACAATACCCAAAGACCTGTCATGCCAAATGCTAAAACTTGGGGCACAACTCCATGTACACAACTGCCTAGAGGAGTTCAGAATCCCAGGCACACTTACCTGACCTCCTTTCCCTTCCTCGTGGATATGGGCCTCGGATCAAAACCATCATCTCTGCATCGGCATCTCGATTGCTCACCACTATCACATTACCGACTTCTTTTATCCTGCAGACCTTTCTCCTGATGCATGTGTGATGCAGCACACATTGCATTACGCCCACTGGCAACCTTGCACTCAGATCTTTTTGCCTACTCCTTGGGTCACCGTGCACACGAGATTTGGAGTGGCTGAATAGAGTCTGTCCCCTCTGGTATTGGGCCTGAACCTGATACAGCCGGCCATGACTATCAACACAGATGTCTCCAATGAAATGGTTCCGGGCCCACTGTTGGGAAAGATCAATGCGCCAAGGTATCTTTCATTCTTCGTATTGTACACTGTTTCATTGCCTCCCTGTCTCTAGGATGAAGTGCAAGCCCAAAGGAGCTTGAACCTCCTGGCCTGAAATCCAGATATTGTTAAGACCATGCAAACTTCTCGCGGGAACTCCGGAAACTCCGGAGTTGGTCGGAGTTAGTTGGGACTTGGCCTTAGCTTGTGTGCTATGCCCTTGCTGTTAATTGGGTCCCGGAGAAGCGGAGCAGATCGGAGAAACTCGGAGACATTGGTGATGTCGACGAGCTCAAGATAGACGACAACGACAACGAAGGTAATGCCAAAGTCCGAAGCCTGGATCGGATGAGGGGACAGACAGAGTTGGACAGAAGAAGTTTATCTAAGTCGATATTCAGACCGAAGTACATGAGGATAGTAAGTACAGATTATATACTACTGGAGTATACTATGGAGTCCTGAAGCGGAGCAGTGCTCCGGAGGTATGAAGGTACCGAGCTGTGGAAACACTGGGTCGGAGTAATCTATGAGGCAAGAGGAACAGATGTAGTACAGGATTAGAGGAATGAATGTAGAGGAACTAAAGGAGATAGTACACTGGATACTAATGGAGATTTACCAAGTTCGGAGTTTGGAGGTGCGGAGGTGCGGAGGTGTCCCGGAGGACCGAAGTTGACTAGGTAAAATCATGGATATGACAGATATGTATGTCATCATCGACATCCACCAGAATTGTTGAGGGTACCAGGGAAGTCTATGAGTGCTAGGAAGATGTTTACGCGATTAGTGAGTGTCGTTGCTGACGACTCCCTTCACAACCAAGGTGAGTCATTAATCATGACGATGGACAGTTTATACAGATACTGACTGGAATGCAAAGGTTAAGATGGAGAGCGGTCAATTGACCGCGACGTTCCCTGTGAACGCGGCTCGGGCAACAGTGGCCTCAGCATATTGCTATCTAGTAGTGTGACCCACCCCAATTGTATCAACCTACTCGTTCCTCTCACTCCTGGGACATTCCAGAGACGTATGAAAGCCTCCGGATACGACCGCTTCACTGCCCGCTCCGTCTGGCTCAACATCTCAGGTCTGAAGGGAGGTTCCTTCCACCAGGGGAACTCTGGGTTGGCACCCGTACCAGCATCCATTGCGGGTGAACCCGCAGATAGTGTGAGGGTCACCTTGTGCTCACCCTTCTTATCTGGACGCACTGCTTTGTATTGTCACGGGGTCGTTCGGATGGGCTGGATGGTGGATGGTGGGGCAATGTCCTAGGCAAGTCTTCACCGTCCTGATTGTGATTTTCCGACTCCCGATGTCAATTGTGCATGACTCCATTCCTCCCTACTCTCATCCAACCTCTCTCCCCCTCGATTGACACATCTCGGTGCGTCTTCGTGTTCTAACCCTCGGCTTCCTGCCCCCTGCCCCCCTGGTTTGACCTGTACATATGTCTGCGGGGTCTCGTGTATCATCGGGGGCTCGCTGCTTTGTGTACATGCATGTCGTCTGGGCTGCTCATCGACTCCCTGGATCAACTCATATCATCGCTGCTGCCGCCTGTGCCACCGCACTTTCTTGACGGTCTCGTTGGGTCTGTTGACGAGCTGTCTCTGTCTGGGCTGTCGTGCGATGTGTGTTCTGCACTTGTGTGGCTCTTTGATGATGCATGATACAGGATGAGATTTTTTTTTAAATTTGGGTAGTGCTGAAGCGGACCATATACATGGGAAATTCAGATTGCACCATGCTCGACCTATATGCGGCAGGAGATTGAGTCAGTGACGGAATTTGGATTCAGGGGAAATGGATCATAAAGAGTCCATGACATATGTACCTTGTGCATAAACCCGGGCACCCGAACAATGTTGACCACTTGTATCTCATTCTCCATCGCAATGCAGAACAAACTGTCATATCCCAGTTTTCTCCAAGTTCAACTCCAGTCCTCCGGGCCAACTCCAGTTTGTTATCCCTCCAGACTATCGGACTTGGGCTATGTATTTACTTCAGTCTTTCATCTGTTCCTGTAAACCTGTACTAAACCTATCTGTTCCTCTCACTACTTAGTATTATCCGTGCCAGTGTTTCCGTAGTACGGAATAGTCTTACCTCTGGAGCACTGCTCCGCTTTTGGACCTCTTAGTACTCCTTGATAGTATATAAACTGTACACTACAGGCTTGTACTCTTTAGTCTAATATCATCTAAGATACTCCTTTACTCTATCTGAATGTCTTGACGACTTCACCTTCCATCCACTCGCAGATTAACCTTCGCGCTAAGTCTTGCATCCTCCGGACAACCTCCGTTCCTCCGCTATGTAAATCCGGGACTTGACTATCAACAAGGGCACACCATATATGGTGAAGCCAATGTCCTTCCATTAAAGTAACTCTGAACTCCGGAGTTCATCGGAGTTGACCCGGTCTTAACACAAACGCAATATACAAACCCAAGATTTGTTACTACCAAGTGACACGCATCTTCCACCTTGTCTGACGGGAACCCAAGTGCAGAGCACAACGATCCTCTTGCACAGGTACTCCTTTCTATCCTTGTGCCCCGCAAAGACTTGCGTTTTGCCTCCATCAACTCCTCCATTCTTAAATGCCATGATTCAGTCATTGGTATTGGCAGTTTGGTCTCAACACTAAAAGCTTGGCCCCCACCATTGGAACATTGGATTGGCTGCTTCCTGTCCATCTCGACCAGACGGGCTGGTCCGCCCAGTCCAGTCAAAGCTGTCTTCTTCTGCAGCCGCTTTTCAAAATTTCATATCCACTGATGTATCTGGTCAAGTTCTCCACATCGGCTGTAGTTGTATGTATTTGCTTTCACTGCTCGAGCTCTCAGGTGGCAGCATGAAGGTGAGCTTGTGTCACATTGAGCAGGTCTCACTTTGTTTTGAGCTGTGCAGAAAACTCGCCGCCTAGATTTTGTATTATTGTTGTCATGTCTATGAACGGGTGAGTGCTGAACGCCACTGGGGCAAAGCAAGGGAATGTACCTGTGAAGATATCCTGGCTCTTTTGCACTGCCAGCAAGATACATGATATGATGGAGGAGTGATTTTCTGGATGTGTCAAGGGTGTGTATAGAGTAGTGTAATGCATGGACAATGATGTTGGAACTATAGGACCTGTCTGTAATGGTGCCAGTAAGTCCTTCACCCAGGAACCTAGCTCCTGGAACATAAATTGAGACCTGCACATACTATTTGAGTGCTGCAACACTTCCTCCGACTTCTACTCCGACATTGCTGGAATGAAGGCCAAGGATATTTGGAAAAATTTGATTGGCACCAACATTCAACAACATTTCCGCCAAGCTTCAATTCCCGACGTGCATGGTGATATTCAGGACAGTATCACCATGTTCATCCTAGAATTGTGGGCATTGATGCATGCATGTTGGAAATCTATCTTGTATGGGTTCAGACAGTAGTAGCTTACATAAGCATGACCTTATTTCGGTCGTCAAGTACTGTAGTTTTTCTTTAGTGACTACACTATAGTTTTCTACAACGTATGAGGGGAGTTACTGTGGTGTGCATCAGCATTTGCAATGACAAGTTGCTCCATGATGTCCTGGCAACCAATGGATGTGACAAGGTGAAGGGCAGAGTGGTCAATGAGGATCACATTGATATCAAGGGGAAGGGAAGGATCTGGGGTGAGTTTGTGAAGCAGATCAAAGACAGGATTTGGATCAACAGTGACATGCACCTCTAAAAATAGAAGGGTCACACAAAAGGGGTGGAGAAGTGGAGAAGTGAAGAAGTGGAGAGGGAGAGAGTTGGTGTTTATGCTATTAATTGAGTTGCCATACATGAAAGGATGTGGAGAACGGGCCAGATGTGGTGATGGCAGGTGACAGGGATGTATATTGAGGTTGGGAGGAAGGGACAGATGATTGAGAGGGTCAAGCTGTGAAGTGAGCTCTTTGTGGGGCCACTTGGTTGGAGAGGGACCATCTGCTTGTACAGGAGATGGGTGGATGTTGGGAGGCATGTTGAGGGGGGTTCAACTTGTCATGTGGGGTGGACTCCAGAATCCGACCTGGCTCTCTTGAGGAAATGTTGGATTGGAGGTGGTGTTGGGAAGGTGCACTGGATGAGTTGGTGGACCCAGAAGGGGTGAACAGACATTGGGTGCAACCCTGGTTGAGACTGTGTTAAGGTTATGCAAACTTCTTGCAGGACCTCCGGAAACTCCGGAGTTGGTCAGAGTTGGTTGGGACTTGGCCTTAGCTTATGTGCTATGCCCTTGCTGTTAATCGGGTCCCGGAGAAGTGGAGCAGATTGGAGTAGCTCAGAGATGTTGGTGATGTCCATGAGCTCAAGATAGACGATGACGACGACGAGGGTAATGCCGAAGTCCAAAGCCTAGATCGGATGAGGGGACAGACAGAGTCAGACAGAAAGAGTTTGTCTAAGTCGATATTCAGACTAAAGTACATGAGTGTAGGTACAGATTATATACTACTGGTATATACTGCGGAGTCCTAAAGCAGAGCAGTGCTCTGGAGGCACAAGTCTACTGTGCTGTGGAAACACAGGGTCAGAGTAGTTAAAGAGGCGAGGGGAACAGATGTAAGTACAGAGTTACAGGAATGGAATGGAGAGAGACTAAAGGAGATAGTACACTGGATACTAATGGAGACTACCAAGTCCAGAGTTCCGGAGGTGTGGAGATGTCCTGGAGGACCAGAGTTGACTTGGTAAAATCATGGATATGACAGACTGGGGGAATGCTGATGTAAGGTATCCATGGTGAGGATGGGGTGGCATTTCCGGTGGTATAAAATTGAATGTCCACAGGTACGTTTTGTATCACTATGTAACACTAGTATGGCCAGATCCATTGAGATGGACAGGTCATTAAGTATTTGCAGTGGGGAGGGCATAAAAATCGAAGAGAGGCACAGAACCTCAGAGATGCCCACACTACACATGACCCCATTCTCTATCTCTCGTCTCACAATGCATTTATGCAGGTTTGTTCCAACCACAGTCTCTGTTCTTCGCTGGAAGTCCAAGCCCAACGACTCCGAGTCATCAGGGTCTCATCCACAGTGTTTCTAGCAACACAAAGCTAATACTGTAGCATCCACATTCATGACATCCGAAGACATATCACACCAACTGCTAAAAGCCTATTTTCACGTTCACAGGCACCTAGAGAAGTTCAGAATTCCTGGCACACACTGACCCAATCTCCCTTTCCTCCATGGATACTTGCCGAAGCATGCTCTCTGATGATGCTCAATCAAGGAGGAGCTCACATTTACACCTGCAATTGTACTCTGGCCAACAACTGACCAGATCATCTTCCAGCATTGCTTCACATGTCCTGAAAACCATCATTGCCACACCAGCGTCTCATGATCCACCCTTGGTACAGTTACTTGCCCCCATCACATTGCTGACTTCTCTTATCCTGCAGACTTTTCTCCCCGTATGCGTGTGATGCAATGCATATTGGATTATGTGCACTCACAACGGTCAAATACCTTTCAAAATTGATTGATCAGTTTGTGCTTCTCCAGAGCCCAACCACTACTGACCGCACAGTATCTCCAGTGATAGGAAGGGGGATTTTAATGAGACCTGTGTGCAAATCCAATATCACTCCTAGGATTGCATCTAGGTATATGGCAAAGAAGTTGTCTGCGAGAGCACCTCTAATGGTGACGATACTTGCATGAGATCTGGCCAGTGAGCATCTATGTAAGATTGGAGAAGAAAACATACATGTTGTACCGGTGTCGATGATTCCAGCAGTGGAAGTCAGGATGATGGCATAGGTGACATATGTAGACAAAATGACATTGATACCCCATAATAGGTGGCTTGATATGTTTCTGCCACAGGAACATACATTACATATGTACGTCAACTGTACTGACAGGATGCATATAACAACCCACTTAAGCATGAGCCGACAACAAACAATATTCATACCAAGCTCAAATCAATGCCTCCATAGGTCAATGCACCATCTACACAACTTAGATTGATAATAAACAAGGATCAGACATCGAGTACCTACCTGTGTCACTGTAATTTGTTGAAGGGGCAAAGTAAACACCAAGTACTTGGTTCTCGATGGGTTCTTGTGACATGAGGTTTTTCATGACCATTAGAATTGTTGCATTCATATCAGGTGAGAGCATAGCCTGCGTGAGGTTGACAGGTCTAATACTAATGATACCATTGATGTCTTCGAAAGCAGCATAAGAAAGTATCACCAATTGATTGGTTGGTGATGGCAAGATTAGGTGTGAGGGTTGCCTGGTCAAGATCTGTCAGCACAAGGTGTGTCAATAGATCCCTTGGGATACACTCCAGTGCGCTGGAGCTTTGTCAGTGGAACAGTGATTACTGGAGGGGCACTGGAGGCAGAGTCACGAGTGTTATGATTAGTCTCTTGACTAGTGGTATCTTTCTTTGTTCTCTTCATCACCAGACTCATATTCTATTTGGTATGTGTTTTTATGATTGGGTTCATTGCCTAATCCTTTTTGATTCTTGTAACTCCACATTTATCAAACTCTAACCTCACGCCGTTCTTTTCTTATTACTGGACGAGGTGTTACTGCTTATTTATTGCTGCTTACCATTCTGTTCTTATCTGCGGACAGTCTTCATCGTTCTATCTGATTCTATCGTATCGGATACATGTTCTTGATTACTCATTCACATTCCTACTTGTTCTATGATGTTCCATGCTTACACGTACTCTAGTATAAGTAGTCTGCTGCATGTACCATATTTCTCATTCTTGATCTGTGCAATCTAGCGTACTCTTGAGTCCAACAGCATTCGGCTTTTGACCCTCATCACTTGAAACTCCTTTGACCAAGATCTTTGTCTCTCTCATTGATACTCAAGGACAAAGTGTCTCTTTGTGAGTACCTCCCTTGAGACGACATTGGTTTTGCTATGACATACATACAAGAGTATGTCTTGTGTAACAGGAGATCACGAATCTCCTCTCATCCCTCCTATTCAGGAGCAGGACCAATTACACTCGAAACATTTCATACTAAGCCCTGAGACGAGCCTATGGGCTCAACCACCTGGAACCCAGTGACAAGGAAGAACGACCTTCTTCCCCAGAACCTTCGACCACTGTGCCTTTGACCCCAACTCCCCAGACTCCAAGAACTCCAAGACAAAGCGCTGTTCCCCCAGGACCACCAAGGCAATCCCTCGTACCCCCAGCACCACCAGTAACCCCAGTAACACCAATGTCCACCAAAGCCCAAGAACTTAAGGTGGCCCTTCCCGCAGACTTTTCAGGAGAACCCGCTGATGCCATATGATGGATTAAGGCTATGAAAGCCTACTTTTCCATCAACTCCTCCATCTATACCTCTGACAATGACAAAATCATGACCACCCTCAACAAGATGAGCAAGGGACGTGGAGTCTCTTTCTCAGAAATGTGGTATGACAGGATGGCAGATACTTCCATCGCCAGCACTGAAAAAACCTTCAACAAATTTGCATCCAACTTTGAGTCTACGTTTTTCCCCTATGACACTGGGGCAACCACTTGCTTCGAGCTCACCAAGCTCACTCAGAAATCGTTCAAACGCCCTGACGGTATAATGGACAATGGGTTCCAGAAGTACATCACCGATTTCCAGAATCTTGCTTCTAAAGCAGAAATCACTGACGATGTTACCCTCATCAACCAATTCTCCCTCGGACTTGACCAACAACTTGCCACCATGATTCTTTCCATGTCTTCTGTCCCTACTACCATTGTGAAATGGATAGAACAAGCCAAGATATTCCACGCCCAAAAGATGTAAATTATCGCCCTAAAGAAAGGATGACTCCCCTCTACTGTCCACTCCCCTCAAACCACTCACGACCCCAATGCCATGGACATTGATGCTATTTCCCTCTCCAAATTGACCCCTATGGAAAGAGCGAGGTGTATCCGAGAAGGACTCTGCTTCCATTGCAGGAAGAAGGGTCACAGTGCCAACAAATGCAACAATGCTAGAAATGCTCTGACTGGAGCCTACCCTCGCCCACAGACTATGTATATGTTCCACTGAAACCAAGACCCCGACTTTGCCTTCCCCTGCAAAAACTCCTTCACCCATTGAAGCCTATGTTAATTTCCTAAAGACCCAGGGAAAGAATGAAGCAGAGATCCTTCAAGTACTCCAGATGTGTTATGAAGAATCTAAGGAGGAGATTTCTGTTGTTTCTACTCAGGATTTTTAAATGGAGAAGCCATCTCGATGTTGCCTTCTCCTACCACTTCCCATATATTCATAGCCTCTTCCAATGAACGAACTCTCCGTTGCCCTATCAAGCTACTTGTTGGACAACAAACCGTCGAAACTACTGCCCTCATTGATTCCAGTGCCACTGGAAACTTCATTGACCTCGGACTTCTTTCCCTTGCCAATTTTTCCTTGAAGAAACTCCCTCAATCCATTGGCGCGTTCAATATGGATGGGACTCCTAACCAACAAGGAACAATCCTCTGGAAAGCTCACACTCACATGGTTTTACCACACAGTTCCAATGACCTAGATCTCATGGTCGTCAGCCTGGGACGTAAACAGGTCATCCTAGGAATGCCCTGGCTGAAATCCAAGAACCCTTACATCAACTGGAAAAGTAACACTCTTTCCTTCCCCAAATCCCTTGCCCCAAACAATGACAATGGCTTAATCTCTCAATGATACCTACTCTGATGGTTGGAATTTGACTCTGACATGGAACTTTCCTCACTCTTTTCCCAACAATATTCGTCTGAGGATGATGCGTCTCTGCATGAGTACCTCCCTCAGGCGAATCATTACTGTGAACACCTCAACAAGATCACCTTGTCTACCGAAACTGGCCCAAGCTGCCAAAACCCCCAACCAGAAAATTCCTGACTGGTGCTCAGACCTAGAAGATGTATTCTCAGAGAAAACCCACAATGCCCTTTCCTCTCATCGATCATATGATCACACCATCGATTTCAAGCCATCATTTGTTCCAAAGATCACTAAGGTATACCCCCTTAACCCAAAGGAACAAGAAACGTGCAAAGATTTTATCGATGAGCATCTCAAAACCAGGAGAATCATTCTGTCCAAGTCCCCACAAGCCACTCCTTTCTTCTTCATTGCAAAGAAGGATGGCTCTCTCCATCCTTGCCAGGACTATCAATATCTGAATTCCCATACCATCCACAATGCATACCCCTTGCCCCTCATCCCTGAATTGATCAATGAAGGACTCCACAATCTTTACCAAGTTCGATGTCCAATGGGGATTCAATAACATTCACATCCGAGAAGAAGACCAATGGAAGGGAGCGTTCATCACCCCTTTCGGACTCTTTGAACCTACCATCATGTTCTTTGGGTTCTACAACGGACCACCCACTTTCCAGTCCTTTATGAACCACATCTTCGCAGATATGATCGCTGAGCACTGGCTGAAAATTTACATGAATGACTTGGGCATTCATACCCAAGGAGACCTCGCACTCCACCATGAACGCACTCAATGTGTCCTACTTCGCCTTCGTGAACATGGACTATCCCTTAAACTTTCCAAATGCACCTTTGATGTACCATGCATAGAATTCCTAGGCATGATCATCGGACAAGGAAAGATCGAGATGGACTCTGTCAAACTCTCTGCTATCAAAGAATGGAAACCCCCACCTCAGTCAAAGGAGTTCACTCTTTCCTTGGATTTGCAAACTTCTATCGCAAATTCATCCCCAACTTTTCCAATGTCGTGGCTCCTCTCAACTTACTCACCAGGAAGGATCAACCATGGGCATGGATCGCCCTCCAGCAACACGCATTTGACACCCTTAAAGCTGCCTTCTCCTCTGGACCTGTCTTATCAATCCCTGATGTTACCCAACCATTTTCGATCATGACTGACACCTCATTGTTCGCAGCTGGTGCCATCCTCCTCCAGGATGATACAAATGGTGATCTCCTTCCCTATGCCTACTTCTCTCGCACCTTCCTTCCTGCCAAACGGAACTACGACATCTATTACCAAGAACTGCTCGCAGTCATCCTTGCCCTCACAGAATGGCGTCAATATGTTCAAGGAACATCTCACCCCGTCACCATCATCACTGACCATAAGAACTTGTCCTACATCAAAGACCCCTGCAAACTCTCTCACCAACAAGCCCACTGGTCTCTTTTCCTACAAGACTTTGACATAGTCTGGAAGGTTCTCCCTGGCGCCAAACTCACTCCCGCTGACGCCCTTTTCTGCTATAACCAAGTCGACACCTCCTCCGACAACGCCAATGTCGCTATCGTTCCATTGCCTGCAGTCATCAATGCCCTTGACCTCACCCTCACTCGTTACATCCAATCGTCTTCCTCAACAGACCCTTGTACTCTGTGCCATCCGGAACTTGTCCGATGACACCCCTCTCTTTCCATGCTCCTCACTTACCGACTGGACTTTTGACAATGGACATTTATATTATAAGGGATGGATGTATGTCCCACCTTCTGCTTGGTCCTCTTTGCTTCACTCTATCCATTCCTCCCCCCTCTCAGGTCACCTTGGACGCTTCTGCACTAAAGCTATTATAGAGCGCAACCTCTGGTGGCTGGGCCTCTCCATATTCATTAACAACTTTATCGCTGGTTGCACTGTTTGCCAACAGAACAAGGCCCGCACACACCCTGTTGTTCCACTGCTCTCACCCATTAAGTCCTCCTCTTCACTTCCTTTCAAACAACTCTCTATCGACCTTATCACCAACCTTCCCCTTTCCCACGGGTATGACTCCCTCATGGTCGTGGTCGACCATGGCCTTACAAAGGGGGTAATACTAACTCCTTGCTCTAAAACGGTGGATGTGAACGGAATCGCTCAACTCTTTTTGATCACGTGTTCAAACACTTTGGACTCCATGATACCCTTATCTCTGACTGTGGTCCACAGTTTGCTTCTGCCTTTGCTAGAGAGCTCGCTCAAATCCTCAAATATGATGTCCGCTTATCACCCCCAAACTGACGGGCAAACTGAATGAACTAATCAAGAAGTTGAAACTTATCTCCAGATCTTTTGTGCAAATAACCCTCACCAGTGGTCTAAATTCCTCACCTCTGCCAAATTCCAACACAACTCTGTCCCCCATAGCTTGACGAAGGTCTCTCCCTTTTCTCTCCTCCTTGGATATGATCCTTGCATGTACCCCCCTCTTGGGAAAACATTCATCGCAGCTCTTGAAAGCCGTCTTTCTTCCTTAGACTTGGCAAGAAAGGAAGCCTTAGCAGCACATGAATCTGCCCAACGGATCATAATGGAATGGTCTTCTTAAAGATTCTCTCCATGGAAAGTCAGAGATACATAAGGTTTGGCTTGAAGCCACTAATCTCCAAATACCCTACCCATCCAGGAAACTTGCACCTAAACACCATGGACCTTTTGAAATCACTCAGGTACTATCTCCCCTCATATACAGACTCCGCCTTCCCTCCTCATGGAAGATCCACGATGTATTCCACGCCACCCTTCTATCTCCTTATCGACAAACCGAAGCACATGGTCCCTCCTTCTCCCGACCCCCTCCTGACCTGATTGACTCTGAAGAAGAATACAAAGTCGATCATATCGTCTCCTACAAGGGCTCCCCTGGCCAAAGATTGTACCTGACCGCATGGAAGGGATACCTCTCTTCTGAGAACACATGGAAACCAGAACCTAATCTCCGTCATGCTTCCATGATACTCCAAGAGTACAAAAGAAATCGTGGAATCACCTAGCTTCTCATCCTCTCGTTCTTTCTCTCTTCCCTAGGAAGTAGTGTCTCTATGTGAAGTACCCCCCTAGTGAATGAATTTTGTCTTGTTCCCCAACAACCATGTCGTTTCTCTCGTCCTCAATCTCTTCTTCTTCACTGTCTTCTTCGCCATCTACTTCCCCACTTCGATCTCGTCAGGTATTTCCTATCTATTTACCCACCTCCGCCGCTCATTCGCTTTACACCGCCATCCTCACCAATCCCGTTGTCCTCCACGCCGTAGAGGACCTCCCTCTCTTCCATGAAGACTTGATTAGTCAAGAGCTAGTTCGTCTATTTCACAATGTCTCTTCTACTCAACGATACCATGCCCTTTCCGCTCCGTGGGATTTACCTGAGGACTTCAGTGTTCCCTTATGCATGGCAATTGCATGACTCCCTGATCAAATTTTATCCATCCTTCATCTCCACGGATTCCATACTTTTGTTGAACAAATTCCACCTGCTACTATTTACCCCACCTTCCAATGTATCTTCTTGACCTTGACTATGGAATAACAAGACCATTACATTATCCAGTCCGAACTTCCCCCACATCAATCTCCATCTCCTCTCCCAGTCCCTGCTCCAGGTTCTCCCACTACTTCTTTACTCGCACCACTCTCCTCCCCAGCTCCATCTGACACATCTTCTTCCCTCACCGCCATTGATCCCAAATATGGCCCAGACAAAGATGCAGTCAATTGCAACCAATCCTTTGTCATTCGGATCAGTGACAATCGCCCTGTCATTTCCGCCCCTACTCGTCTACTCAATGTACCTATTTCCCGCCACCCTGCTTCCCTTCTCACCAAATGCTTTTGGTGCTCTGGTAGAGGTCACTATCGAGAGGATTGTCCCCAGGACATCTGTCCCCACTGCCATCTCTCTACCCCCGGACATCCTCAGACAGCTTGTCTGTCTATCCAATGCGGTTTTTGCAGTCGATGGGGACATAGTGATAGATTCTGTCCTACCAGGATCTGCAACCTATGCAATCGAGGAGGCCACGTCGTTGATGATTGTTCACTTAATGTTCTTTCCCCTGAGCAGGCTACCCATACATATCTTTGGGAGTTCCTCTAACTCCAGATAGGAGTTTACCTTATGGAGTTTTGATTGAACCTGGGGTTCAATTGTATGAGAGGGGTAATGTTACGATCAGTCTCTTGACTAGTGGTATCTTTCTTTATTCTCTTCATTGCCAGACTCATATTCTATTTGGTATGTGTTCTTATGATTGGGTTAATTGCCTAATCCTTTTTGATTCTTGTAACTCCACATTTATCGAACTCTAACCTCATGCCGTTCTTTTTTTATTACCGGACGAGGTGTTACTGCTTATTCATTGCTGCTTACCATTCTGTTCTTATCTGCGGACAGTCTTCATCGTTCTATCTGATTCTATCATATCGGATACATGTTCTTGATTACTCATTCACATTCCTACTTGTTCTATGATGTTCCATGCTTACATGTACTCTAGTATAAGTAGTCTGCCGCATGTACCATATTTCTCATTCTTGATCTGCGCAATCTAGTGTACTCTTGAGTCCAAGAGCATTCGGCTTTTGACCCTCGTCACTTGAAACTCCTTTGACCAAGATCTTGGTCTCTCTCATTGATACTCAAGGACGAAGTGTCTCTTTGTGAGTACCTCCCTTGAGACGATGTTGGTTTTGCTACAACATACAAGAGTACGTCTCGCATAACAACGAGAGGGATGACGAATAGTAGCTAGATCAAGGAGACAAAGATGCAGCTGTCTTTCTTCAACTTCACGAACCGCTGGTCACCCTCCACAGGCCAGATGCAGTCACACTTGTCTTCATGTATAAACGGCTGATAGCAGTGTCAGTCCGGGTAGCAATAGCCCCCTGATGAGACCCTTTGCATGGTCAAAAAGGCATCCACCCGTCTGCCCTACCCACCTCTACCAATACTGTACAGGTCCAGATCTTTGGAGAAGGGCACTTGACGGATGATGCATGTGGGTTGATGGCCCAATCTCTCTGAGGGTCCACATATACATATTGCACCATGGCTTCGTCAGTCACCTTGGACCAGCAAGTGTTGCTATGATGAAAAAGCACCAAGGTTACAAGGATGGTGTCTACGCTAATGAGTTGGGTATTGGCCAGGATAACAATTTAAAATGAGAATACGCTCACGAATAACTTACCTCCTGATCAAGTGCTTGGCTCATTGTGAAGTAAATAGTATTATGCTGCATGCTATTCTGCACAGGATTGCATTGCTTTTCTTGCCCTATGAGGTGCTTGTAATGCCCATCGGTAGTCTTGTGAAGGCTGGTAGAGTAGAGAGATGGAAGTCAGATAACTTGAGGTGACCATTCAGGGTGTTGTCAGGCTTGAGGTCTCTGATCTGATATGATCAGACATGGCATCAATGTTCGGAAAAGACATTTACATACTGGTGAATGTATCCCAGGTCATGTACCACTTCTATGATAAGAATACACTCTGTCATATAGAATCGCGTGACATAAGAATATGTTATACTTGATGAGCATGGTCGTGAGGCTGCTCCCAAGAAGGAAGTACATGATAAGAGAAGTATAACAGGTCAGAATTACTAGACCACCAATAGGCCAACAGGTCACATTCCACATGAACATGGGCAAGCTTGGTTTGCAAGTGAGACCATTGAGCCAGGATACAAAGCATGCATTCAACTGTCCCATTCTAACATTTTCACATTTTGCAATGTCTCCATCCCATACACCTTGCCTGTGCGAAGGAATAACACAATATGGAGAGGGAAGCATATGATTCTCACCTCTGACCTTGCCCACCCAGCAGTCAAACCAGCACGCAAAGCCAGAGTGACTCAAGGGTATGGTACTTGTATATCTCGCATTCCTTGGCTTCATTGGGGATCACACCTTAGTTGATCTCTCGCTGCAACTCGATTCGACTGTGTGATAGGAAACAGGTGGTGAGAGCATAAAAGCCATCTGTACAATCACACTGGGTGTACCAACATGTGAGCTGACTTTGCTGTGTTCTTGTAATGCTCTCAGAGATATGCACACGCTGGCAGCAAAGTATGTACATATTGTGAGTGCCGAATTTGACCAACATAACACTTGGTGTGAGCTAAGGGACACAGTGGAACCTGTCATGTCAGCCAGATACCCCGTCGACATGGATGATGCAGCCTTGGGATGAGGTGAAACACAGGGCACCCGGAGAAGGCACTGGTGCCATTACTTCTGGAGATACTAGCTAGATACTGGTCACTGAAAATCCATTGCCACACAAGTTTCTGATACAACCAACTTGACATCTATTACCATCTCTGGTGCTCATGACATTGCAATTTGATAACCTGTCCATTAAGACTCCTTTGGGCCATTGAAGGAGTGAGAATTACTTCCTCCCAATTATAGCCCCAATGTGTAGCAAATCCCACAACAGTTGTGCTTTCAATTTAAGGGACCATCTACACCAGGATCTAATGATAATAATAAATAGTAATTCAAAATTTGTCAAAATAACTTACCCATTATTCTGTAAAGATCACATGCTCTTTTTGCTATCTTTGCTGCATAGTTCATGCGAAAGGAATTTGGTTGATAGATAAAAGGATGGATTTTGTGGGTTTCAGGAGTGTCATCAAAAACATCATAGACAGCATCCAATATGGAAGCAGCAAGGATATGGCATGACTTGAACCAGCCCAATTCCAGATAGATGTCAACCTTGATAATAAGATTGATGACTCTGAAAAGGGAGGGCGCTTGCTCAGGTGACCAGCTGAGTTCTGGATGGACAACTTTGTCTTTAGCAGCAGGGCTATCAATAATGGTAGTTATGCCCTCTGCATGAAGATAGAGCCCAAGACCAGTAAGCAAGGGATTTCCTTTATTCCTTTCAAAGATCTTGATGAATGCATGTGACCAGGAAGGCTGAGGTTGGCTAGGGTGTGGTTGGACCCTGAGGACAACATAGGCATGCTGATGGCCAAGCCATGTTGACTGTTCATTGTACCATGTCACTTTGGTGACAACAAAAGGATGCTTGGGCACATGTCCAATAGCCATGCACTTCTCGGCAAGAGGGCCAACTCGAAGGTCATAAAGTAAGTCCTGTATGGTTAATGTAGAAGATTCATTGGCAAAAGGCTCATGAGTGAGTAATGGAAGAAGCTCGAATGTGGAATCCACTGCAGAAAATATTGGCATGGTGAATGTATGAACGAAGAAAATAGGAGTCACAATCTGACACCACTCCAACACCTCATAGGGGGGGAAATCCCGATTGCCCAATTGGGACAAGCACAAACCGTAGTACGAAAGATGCGTTCAATGACTTGTTTACTGCTTCCCTTGATGGCACTGAGGCCGGTCAATTTTGAACCCAGGTCAGATCAACATGTTCATGGCCGAGCAGGCCGTACTCGCACAGAAAGCAAAGGTAGCGTAAAAAATGCTCTTCTCAAATGGAACTTGCATCTTTCTCCACCTCGCTTTGGGATTGACTTGAACCTCCATACAGGGGAACTGTGAACACGTCAGCGCGGAACAGTTTCGATTTCGGGTTTGGCACCTGCCTGTGGCTACGGCTGTACCGCCACGTCTCCTGCCCTGTCAATGAACAACACTTCAATCGAGAACGACGATTAGGGTCTCCATGAGTTCATTTCAGAATCGCAATCCGCACCTCCCACAAAACCAGCTACGAGGAAACAGCCTACAACCCCATGGGATCTTGGTGAGTTCGGGTCTTCAGCTACGGACGTTCCAATCCCAATTACAGGTGCCATCCCACGCGGTCATAGGTCACGGTACCCCTGGTGCCTTTGACTTTGGCGATCGCCAAGATAGCCTCCTCGGAGGCGATAACTCGCATGCGGAGGACACGCATCCCGAGGTTGATATACTCAGCTATCTTGGAAAGCCAGTGGTATGAGACCTCCATATATGTGTCGTGTTCGACGAATTACTCCTGATATACACATGTATACTCTAGTCACACTCTCATTCACCATCCCCATCCCCATCGACACGGGGCCATGTTTGCCCACCGCGCACGAGTGCCTCTCCACCTCCACATCACAGGCCAGATGGGTTTCTCGCCCATTGATGCACGTGCTGCCCTTGTGAATGCCATCACCGAAAACGGTTTCGATATACAGGCTACCACAGAGCTGGACTTGTATCGAGCGGCCCGTCCGCCACCAATACACACTGAATCCCATGTACAACCCCCCAATCCTTGCAAAACCAACCTGCAATTGCAACATCCACTCGATATCACTGCAGAGACGCTGTTATCCCAAGCAAGTAAGATCGGTCGCGTGTTTAGCAGGCAAACGCGCTCTAGAGAGAAGGAAGAGAGAGGGCCACCAATATGTATGAGGAGAGAGCTACAACAAATGGTGCGCCAGCTTCGGATGGCTGACCACGATGGATGCGCGAGCGTGACCATGAGGGTGGTGAGTCGCAACAACCAGACCGGGGGGTCGGTCGCGGTGCGGTCCAAGCTGGGTTCAAGAATGGCGAAGACGAGGGGAGTGGAGACAGAGACAGAGACCTCTTGTATGTCGTCCCACACGTCAGTCTCAGTCACAGCCACCGACCCCTCAACCAGAGCGTGAACGAGAAGTTGATCTCTTCTGCGCCGACTCTCCTACCACCGCATACCAGTCTCCTGGCAAACTCAAACTGCAAGAACCATCACCTTCGATCCATTCGCCTGTCCCTGCACCTACGCCATCTATACGAACACCCATGTCCACATCATCTGGCCCGTCGACGTCACAACGAGGATGTGGGGACGGGTAAAGTGAGCGTGTTGGTGCAGGGTGATGGGGACGCTAACTCTAACGGGGACCTACCGACATCCGTCGATCTCGTCGAGGGAATCCCAAAGGCATTCAGGCGACGTGCTGAGGCGCTTGAGGGTCTTGAGAAGTGGGAAACAGCGCGATGTACGTGGGAGGTACTCTTTGGTGCGGAATGGGGAGGTGCAGGTGTGAAAGGGAGGCAGTCAAAGTTATAGGCTGGTGTCGAAGGATCGTTGACGGCTAAGTAAGTCCTCCACCCGGGGACCTAGCTCCTGGAACATAAATTGAGACCGGCGCATACTAATTGAGTGCCGCAACACTTACTCCGACTTCTACTCCGAAATCGCTGGGACGAAGGCCGAGGATATTTGGAAAAATACGATTGGCACCAACATCCAACAACGTTTTCTCCAAGCTTCGATTCCCGACGCGCGCGGCGATATTCGGCGCGGTATCACCATGTTCGTCCTAGAATTGTGGGCGTCGATGCACGCATGAGGGGAGTTACCGCGGTGTACGTCGGCATTTGCAACGACAAGTTGCTCCATGATGTCCTGGAAACCAATGGATGCGACGAGGGGAGTGGTCGACGAGGATCGCGTCGATATCAAGGGGAAGGGAAGGATCCGGGGCGAGTTCGCGAAGCAGATCAAAGACAGGATTTAGATGATCTTGTCGGCAGATGTCCCCCTAAAAATAGAAGGGTCGCGCATAAAGGGTGGATTTGTGGAGAAGCGGAGAGGGAGAGAGTTGGTGTCTACGCTGTGAATCGAGTTGCCATACGTGGAAGGGTGCGGAGAACGGGCCGGACGTGGTGATGGCGGGTGACGGAGATGTGTGTTGAGGTTGGGAGGAAGGGACGGATGATTGAGAGGGTCAAGTTGAGGAGTGAGCTCTTCGCGGGGACACTTGGTTGGAGAGGGACCGTCTTCTTGTACGGGAGATGGGCGGATGTCGGGAGGCACGTCGAGGAGGGGTTCAACTTGTCACGTGGGCTCTCTTGAGGGAATGTTGGATTGGAGGTGGTGTTGGGGAAGGTGCGCTGGGTGAGTTGGCGGACCCGGAAGGGGTGAACAGACATTGGGCGAGACCCTGGTTGAGACTGGAATGCTGATGTAAGGTATCCGCGGTGAGGACGGGGCGGCATTTCCGGTGGCGTAAAAGCGAATGTCCACAGGTACGTCTTCGTAGTATTAATACTAGTTCGGCCGGGCCCAATGATTGAGATTGGGCGTGGGGACGGGGCGGTAAGTATTTGCAGCGGGGAGGGCGTAAAATCGAAGAGAGGCGCAGAACCTTAGAGATGCCCACGCTACGCGTGACCCCATTCTCTATCTCTCGTCTCACCATGCCTTGCATTTATGGGGGTTTGTTCCCGCCACGGTCTCTGTTCTTCGCTGGAAGTCCGAGCCCAACGACTCCGAGTGGTCGGGGTCTCATCCACAGTGTTTCTAGCAACACAAAGCTGACACTGTAGCACCCACATTCATGACATCCGAAGACACATCACGCCAACTGCTAAAAATTTACCTTCACGTTCACAGACGCCTAGAGGAGTTCGGAATTCCTGGCGCGCACTTACCCGATCTCCCTTTCCTCCTTCGCGGATACTCGCCGAAGCATGCTCTCTGATGATACTCAATCAAGGAAGGTCAACCTGGAAGAGCTTACATTTGCACCTGCAATTGTACTCCGGCCAACGACCGACTAGATCATCTCCCAGCACTGCATCACATGCCTCAGTTCCTGAAAACCGTCATCGCCGCACCAGCGTCTCACGATCCACCCTCGGCGCGGTTACTCGCCCCCATCACGTTGCCGACTTCTCTTATCCTGCAGACTTTTCTCCCCGTATGCGTGTGATGCAACGCACATTGGATTACGCGTGCTCGCAATCTTGCGCTTGGATCTTTTTGCCTACTCCTTGGGTCGCCGCGCACACGAGATTTGGGAGTGACTGAATAGAGCTTGTCCCTTCTGGCCTTCGGAAAGATCAACATCCCAATGTATCTTTCATTCTTCGTACTGTACCCATTTTTTCACTGCCTTCTCGTGTCTAGGACGAAGTGCCAGCCCCAAGGACCCTGGACTTCCCGACCTGAAATCCGGATATGTTATCATCGACATTCACCAGGATCGTTGAGGGTACCAGGGAAGTCTACGAGTGTTAGGAAGATGTTTACGTGCAAAGGGAGCCGTCAGCGACGATGCTCACTAATCAACCAAGGTGAGGCATTAATCATTACGATGGACGGCTTAAACGGATACTGACGAGGATGTGAAGGTTAAGATGGAGAGTCGATTGACAGCGACATTCCCCGCGAACGCGACTCGGGCAACAGTGGCCTCGGCAGATTACTATCTAGTAGTGTGATGACCCTTGCTTATTTGCAAAGGTTTGTTAGAACCCGTTTAGATAAACTTCTGGTCCTTGATACATGCGTCAATCGATGTCAGGACAACAAATGTCAAACACACCCGGATGTATGCACGGGGGTATTTCCTTTCTTGTCAGAATCCAACGATTAGCAGGCGGTTTTTTGAAGGGTTATGATGCGATACTCACCCGTGGAACCCGTTAACTCTTCTCACCCTTAGATTTTAACACGTTGGGGTGAAAAACTCCAAACTTTACTCGCCACACGATCCCGGTTTTATTACCAAGATCAGACGATTGGTGAACCTTTCATGAACGTGGAAAGAATTTCAAGCCATAAGTGAGGGCTGAGGCTCGAAATTTCAATTTTCGACGGTTTATGCTTGGCCCCTCTCCCTTTCCCCATGTGAGTACCGCGAGAGCTTTGACCATTGTTTCGGTGCTTGTTTGGGCCCATCTCATCCACAATCCCTGTTCTGGAAGTGTCTGTGGACCTGTCCCAATCCGTCGTTGATGGTAAGCAACTCGCTTTGTTCTTCAAAAACAAAAAGTACTCTCCTCGTCCACAGTAAACTCGGAAAAACATCAAAGCGGGTGTGTTGAGGGTATGATAAATAGACCTTCTGTGCGATGCTTCGCCATCACACTTTTGCATCACTCTTGAACACTCATACTTCTTAATCTGAAGGCTGGACCAACGCCATTCTACTCATCCACGACATGGTTTTACTCGCACTTCCTCCCGCTATGGACTGCCCCCCGGAGTTCTGCTTCTGCGGTCGCAAGACAGTTGAATCCCACGAATTCTGGTTCTGCTCTATCGAGTGCGCCCGTCTGGACTCCCTCCGGTCACTCGGCAACCCAGAATGCCATTATCGCAATGTTGTACGCGATGCCTATGTTCGAGTGGGCGCCCTGGAACACCAACCCCGTCGTATGATGTCGGCAGTCCACCTCCGCGACGGCACCTCTGAGCAACGCGATTTTGCGAACGCACCCCCTCACTTCCTTCCACCGACGAACCTGCCGCTTCAGAGTAAAGCGACCCTCACACGCAGAGCTGCACGGGACGGGAATATGGCAGGATTTCCTACGCTTTCTCAGGTGGCGGGCAAGGTTTTGACCAAGAAGGCCACGGCAGGAAGGCCACTCGTCGTCGAGCCACATGATCGGCCAAGATGGGAGGGTTTTCTGAATGCACCTTCGCGCGGCCATCCTGCCCAAAGGCCTGGAGATCACAGTTTTGAGAAAATCTCCCTCGATTCCATTCCGCTGCCTGAACACGTTCCGGCTCGTTCTCTCAGACGCGTCCCCCCGGTTGCGGCGCTGCTAAATTTCGGCAGGCCCGGGAAGGTCAAGGACGAGGCCCCTGAGAAGGTATCCGGTCACACCGTGTACCCCATTATCCCTGTGAGAAAGGAGTCACTGCCCTCGCATCGCCAAGTGAACCCTCCCTCCGCGGTTCCGGTGCAGACGTCAAAAGCCCTTCGTCACTCGGCGTCGTTCGCGGGCTGGAACGCGACCCCGCACAGCGGCCCCTCCAACGAGCAGGATCCGCTGATGGACATTATCGAGGAGATGAGGGAGGAACTCTCTGCTGAGAGCTTTGACCCCAGGTCTTTGTTTAACCAGGAGGAATCTTATTGATATCGAATCACAATGCATTGTCTCACTTTCTTTTCTTGGCATGTATGGATCTATCACTCTCGTTTAGTCTTTGTATTTCTGTCTGCGTTTTATGCTCGAATGTGTCTGTATTCGCTATTTAACTTGCTCTGTTTCGCATTCCATGGATGGACGACCAATCTGAGCTTATCTCAAAAAGGCAGGCTTGTAAGAACGTCGTTGATCGGCTCCTGTCGCTATAAGACGCAACACGTAGCCGCATCCGACGCATCGCCTACCTTCCTCCCACCATCATCTTGTCTCGTTCGCCTCCCATGTCTACTGGTACTAACGACGCCGTTCTGGTCCAGATCCTTGCGCAGCTTAATGCGCTCCAGGTTTCTCAACAAACGTTACAGGCAAAGGTAACGCCACCGGTTTTCGCCGATGTCTCATGTCATAACACTCACTGGTATTTAAGCTCGATGCGTTGACCACACCGTCCCCACCACAATCACCACAACGAGATGGAATCTCCATCCTGGGACGTAGCGGCCCAGAAGGCCTAGGCTCGCCGTCGTCCTCGAACTTGCTCTTATCGCCATCGACATCCTTGACGAGGGCCCACCTCGCGTCGTCTACCCCTCCCACAAGCACGCCCCCGGATCATCCACTAACAGACAAGGAACGCGAGAAAGCCCTGTACCCTGGCCGAGTCGTTCTAGCGAGTGAGTCCTCCTCTCCGGTTGGTCGAGAACATGACGTGTACGAATCCATGTTCCGTGCCGCACCTCTGTACAACCCGAGCGGGTTTGGTAGCCGGACAACCCTGCTACCGGATCATAATCGTGTTTGTTTGCGTAACAACACGTACAGCCCCCCAGTGGCGTTGGTTCACTTGCATGACATCGAACTGACGACATTTTATAACAGCCTACCCTGACCAGCATGGCATCAAGCCCTATCCACTCCAATGGGGAGCCTCCGATCCTGCTGTCCGTGGACCTGTCATCTGCTCTCGACTCCCGACTTCCATCAAACAACGTAATGCCCTCGGCGCACATTCTGGTTCCTATTCGATCTATCGAGCTCTTGCTATCGCAATGGGTACACTCAACCCATCTCACAAACCCGATTACTCGAAGACCGAGCCTCCTGTCCCGATTCCTCCTCAGCCTTCCTGGTATGACCCCAAGAAGATCGTATCGTTTGACCCATGGGGGCATCTTGTTCCTCAGGTTTTCAAGAAAGAGATCGACGAGTTGGGCTTGGACATTCGTCCGAGTATCGCAGTGACGAAGGCGCATATCAAGCTGAGCGAGCTAGACGAATCAGCGAGAAAGGGCGAGATGAACATCGACGGACGTGTGGTCTTGCGAACGAGGCCCCTCAGAAATGCAGATGGCTCGGTGAGTGATGCGGATCCCGGAGTAGAGATCACGACAAGCAAAGCTGCGGTCGAGCCTGTTTGGTACCTGCCTGGGGTCGCAGAACGTTTCGGCATGTGAGTCCACCCTGGGTCACCTCCTCCTTGTTTTATCTTACCTTGACGATGGGAAGTTCCGAAACCTTACTGCGTCGAGCACTCTTCGAGGACACTGGTGGAATGTATCCAGAATTAATCACTCGTCCCGACATCAAAGTCTTCCTTCCCCCAATTGGTAACTTGACGGTCTACATATGTGGGTCTCCGAAACGTGTGCAATGGCAGTCACTGACTTTGCAAAAGTCGGACCCCCAGAATACATGGCAGACGAGTCCAAGGAACTCACTCTCCGCGTGCATGACGAATGTATGTCACCGTCACGTGATATACACCACGTTGACAATGTTTCGTCCATCTCGCAGGTAATGGATCTGATGTCTTTGGATCCGACATTTGTACCTGCAAGCCCTACCTCACCTTCGCCATTGAAGAGTGTATCCGTTGCGCTCAGCGCGGCGGTGTCGGCGTCGTTGTTTACTTCCGCAAGGAGGGTCGAGCTCTTGGAGAAGTCACCAAGTAGGTTATTGACCCACGAAGCGACCCTCGTCTAAGATGAATCTGTCAGGTACCTCGTGTATAACCTCCGTAAACGCGGCGGTGACTCTGCAGACAAGTACTTCAAGTCTACGGAACTCATTGCCGGAGTCAAGGATATGCGTTTCCAAGCGTTGATGCCTGACGTGTTGCATTGGCTCGGTATCAAGAAAATCGACAACATGGTCTCGATGAGTGATATGTAAGCCAGGTTCACTTCGCAGCGGACGCATCAGAGAGCATGTGCTCACACGATATACAGGAAATACAACGCCATCGTGGAATCCGGCATCTCTATCTTGAACCGATACGATCTTCCTGGTACGTTGCATCGTCCCCACTCTCAATGTCCGAGTGGAATACTCATTTCTTGTTGCAGAGCACCTCATTCCACCCGACTCGAGGGTCGAGATCGACGCCAAGATTGCGGCTGGGTACTTTACGAGCGGCAAGCAGATCGCCGAGGCAGATTTGTTCAAGACCGTTGGAAGGACTTGGGAGGAAACGGAGCACTGAAATGTCATTGCGCACGACAGCCTTGTATATTAGATTGACGCGCGCTGTAAAGCTATACTTAGTCGTAGTGTAGATCGAAGGTAAATTGTACCGTTGGTTGTATGTGTCTAATCAACTTTGATAACATACTTTACGTTCTCTGTCAATGGTTTGAAAGCTCCCAAGTCGTACCCCACTAGGACCGCATGGGTATGATGGCGAAGGCCAGCTCTCCACTGGTGTGGTTCAGTTAACTCAGCGACCACCTCATACTGTAACTTTGAACTTTCACCCTCAGTATATAATCGTCGACAATGTGAGGAACTTCTCGGAATGCGACAGAGTGCCGAGGGCCTCCTGAAGCTTCACGTTTTGCCCGTGTGATGTGACCAATGTTGGATCGCCACATTGAATCCTATTGAATCTCGATCACAGGCTCTCTGGCAAAATGATCAGCAAAAAAATCATACGTACTAAAGCTACTTACGACATGGGATGAAGCGATGGGAGTGCGCGACCCTAGAGGTTTGTGTGTGTGCCACTGTGTAGTCAGTGTGCGAAGCAGAGGCCGACCTGGGCTGTCAAGCCCGTTTGCTGTGCTCGTTCAAGTTGGTCG